>SRQH01000331.1:0-29342 GCA_018360345.1 Claviceps sp. LM84 group G4 | reverse complement strand
TTAAAAAAACCCCCCCCCCCCCCCCCCCCTCGGGAGTCCCCCAGGAGTATCGCTTGTTCAGCATGGCGAACCATCCAGGCGTCAAGGTCGAATCGTACCTGGCTTAGTGTGACGAGGACTCGGTGAAGAAGACTATGACCGCCGCCTGGAGGAGTTGACAGATCAAACTCCCCAGATGGCCTCCCGGTTCTTCAGATCTATAACCTCGGCGGCCATCTGGGAAGGGGGAGCGATAAGCTCAATCTCGGTGATGGCTTCGTGGATGACGTCGACTCTGCTGTCAAAGTCGTCTTCCACGAAGTCCTTGGTGATGTGGGTCAGGAAAAGCTTGACATCGCCCAAATCCGGGTGGTCACTGTCGCCAACAGAGTTCACATTCATGGCCCGGATATCGAGAGTGGCTCTTCGGTTCGAGCGGTTAAGTATCGCGAAGCCATGCGATACCTCGACGTCCGCGTACGCGGAATCTCTATTCCTCTTCTTCTTCAGCTTGTTCTCAATTGATAGAGTAGGTCCTATTGTAGCCATTCACTCATTGGCCATCTTCGCCGTCACACATGCTGCGACTGAATATGGACAGTGAAAGCTCATGTTGTGTCTTATTAACAGGTCATGATGAGCACCCAACTGGTGGAGTTTATATGAATAGAAGACTCACGCTATGTCATACGGTCATGATGAAGACAGAAAAAAAAGAGACAAACGCCAACGCCATATGAACGCCCCCGGACCCCAATATCCTTTTTTTTTTCTCCATCGCCTCAATCAGTCCCCCGATCCAAGCCCTTCACAATAACATAGCTCGTCCCCGCAGCCAAAACCCCAATCACCAGCGTCTGTGCCGCTCCCCACAGCCCAGCCCTATGATTCCGAATCGCGACGTAGTTCTTCACATATCCAAACGCCAGCAACACCACCACCGTTACCGCAACCGACACCACCAACGCATTCGCCACATTCTCCAGCACAAAATACGGAATCATCGGAATCAGACCCCCAAGGAAATAGCTCACCCCCATAGTCAGGCCCGACACCCACGCCCGATGCACAGACGGCTCCTCCCCACCCCCACACCCAAAATCCGTCTTGAACCGCGCCCAGCGCTCACTATCCGCACAGAGCTCATCCACGAGGGGCTTCACGCTCTTCCTCGACAAGCCATACCGATCCAGCAGAATACTATAGATTTCTGCGCGCCGCTCCTCTACACCCCGCGTCGCGTTGTGGGCATGCTGCATGGAGGCCTGCGAGGTGAATGTATCGCGCTCCGTCGCGGCGGCGAGATAAGCGCCCAGGCCCATGGAGATCATGCCGGAGAAGAGCTCGGCGAGGCCGCCCATGATGACGAGTTTGGTGCTGCCGAGGCTCGAGAGGCCGGCTGTGAGGGCGAAAGGCACGGTGAGGCCGTCGGAGAAGCCTATGATGATGTCGCGGAGGAGGGGCCCGTAGTCGAAGGGTCGCGAGGAGGAGGAGGAGGAGGAGGAGCAGGAGGTGGATGAGTAGGATGTTTTTATTGATTTTGCGTCGTAGGCTGTTGGGTAGGATGTCTCGCTTGCAGGTTCTGCGAGGAGGGGGGAGGATTCTATGGCCATGGTGGTTTTATTTTGGGGGGCTTGCATCGTGAGACTGTGTGTGTGTGTGTGTGTGTGTGTGTGTGTGTACCAGGGATGGTATCTCGATGATAGTTGAGGGTAACTAGCCGACACGTGAGTACCTGATTTCTCGCCAATTCTTTCTTTTATTGGAATCCGATCTCGTGATTCTTAATTATGAAGAGAGTATTGGAAAGGAGGAAGGGAAGGTAGAGTCGATGAGTTGTCTTGTGTTTTATGACGGAAGCTCGTGTTTGTAAGCGGTCGACTTTCCTTTCGAGAAGCAACCAATCCGAAGGCCCCTAATTCGTTTTACGAAACAGCAAAGAGACTTCGTATCTCAAAACAGAAACAAGCAAAGAAGTCGAGACAATTTTACACCCAAGTTACCCCCACCTTTGCCAATGCCCCCGAGTCCCGACGAAGACAGCGCCGTGAGTACACGATGCGGCATGGGGTTCGTTGCTGGTTCAAGGTTGTGCCGTAGTGTGTTGGGGGGGGGGGGTCCCCCCCCCCCCCCCGCTATGTAGAATTGGCCAACCAGCATGTCTGTTTTAGTCAGCGTCTGATAGACGCGAAGGCCCCCGTGGGCCGTATCCCGGGAATCGTGGCACAGACGCCACACGTCGGGCGAAGTTCCTATGTACCTACGGAGTACATAGGTACCTTTCAACGCTCTTTGAGTTTGAAGCCGGCACATCTATTTGAGGGCACGTTTCCTCGAAAAGACCAAATAGAAGAGGGGCAATTCCCTGGCCGTCTACTTTCCATCATTACACTTGGAAGATATGTTTTTTCTACTGTTTTCCTTCTTGACCTTTTCAAACCTTATCAATCATAGGTTCACGAACTTGGTTCGACGTTTTAGAGGCGAATGGTTGAGCAAGCGGCATGCCACCTCTTGTTCGCACCACGTTCTGTTCCTGCACTGTTTAGCCACGATCATCAGTGATTCAGTACAGGGGGTTAAATTCGTGCGCCTAGGGCTCAACCTGTGCCTATCCTCTCAACCGGCGCACTTCCTTTATCGCCACACAGTACACTCATGCGCCTTCTCACCTCCAGGCTCCGATACATCGAGTGCTGAGAGTGACAGACGGGTCACGAATGAATAACGATATTATGAGCACTCACACACCTATAGTATGGCGTCATTGCGGCAAATGTTCGAGAAGTGGTGAACGAGTCCGGGCTTCCGGTCGAGCTGCGGTCCATGTCTTGTCTGGCAATGGATTTTCTTCTCCCTTTTCCATCGTTTCTTTCGACAGACTTCATGCTAACGGGTGTGCCTTGGCCTTTGACTTCTATTGATTATCCGCCTCCAACATCTGTTCAACAAGTTGCATTCCGATCGAAGATGCTACTGGCGGAGAAGCGCTGCTGGTTCACGGGGTTGTAAATGTATGGGTATGTGTACAGTGTGGATGTTGAAAAAGGGCCAGACAATGGTTCGAGGCAATACAAAAGCTCCATCATGCGTGTTTATCGTGCATGACTCTCCACTGTCCAGCTATGTCTTCCCCGTTCAGCTGACACTCACACGACGAATGTGCATCCATGAACTGCAGTTTAGCACTTAGATGAAGCGAATAGAGAGAGGTACATAGTCGATGAATCACGATAGAGTAGATCCTGCACTGGTCAAATGTCCTCGACCTGGAGACCATGGAAATCCGAGACTGGTGACTCGGTGAGGCCCGGCGCTGCACAGTTCGATAACGACGTTTACCTACCTACGCACATAGGTAGGCACCTAGTGAATGGCAGTTGCCACTTGCCAGCCATGAGATATGGACCTTTCCATCTACACCAAGAACTCTGCAGTTGTTTCTCCTTGCTTGGTCTGGAGGTAGGGCGTAGGCAGCAAAGGGCCACAAGGATGCCTACATCGACTACCGAATGTACGCAGAGAAGGATACAGAGTTCTCTGGATCTGCGCAGTAAAAACACGACGCGCTTTTTCGTTTGTGCTTGTTTATTGGCCGCCAAAACATTGTGAAAGTAACACACTTGTGGTGAAGACTGAACAGTGAACAGTGAGCGAGTAGTTACCCCACCGACGTACCAAAATTTTCACATACTGATCTTCACTCGACATATTTTGGTGACCGGCTAGAGCGAGTTTATAATGTAGGTTCGTAGTATTGTTCACCATAGAATAGAGGAGAGCAATAGAACACATCAACTGTTGAATGCGGCGCGAAGTTCGCGCACACTAGACGGAGTATGTACCTTAGCATTCTACCAACCAAACGCTCTGTCTTGCCTTCATCTCATACCAACGCCGACTTTGCGCAACAGTTTACCTTTCCGTAAACGTGGCGCGAGCTTGCCCAAATTTATGACCTTCGTCAACACCAAGCAAGCTCTCTTCGACACTCCACTCCGGCCTACCTAAGTAACAAATGGACTGTCCTCATGCCTAGAACTCGTTCGTCTTGGCAATGGATCTCCTGCCGTGTCAGTTTCATTCAAATCTCATTGCACCTCATTAGGTTTTCGTCACATAGAGTTGCGATAGATCTTAAATAACAGGCTCAACTGTTCCAGAAGATGGAATTTATCGAGGTTGACATGAGCATGAAAAGTCTGAAGGGTACGGTTAACGAGGACATGATCTTCGCGCGCCAATACTTTTCCGTGACAGGATTAAGCCTTTGTATCTGGATTATATCCAGAAAGTCTCAAACTTGACATTAGGCATTACTGTATGTAATGCAGTCATAACTTTTGAGATAAAAAGGATTGATTGTCCCATGTAGAAAGTATTGGCATGAAAAGATCGATCTCCTTATTGACATTACTCTCTAGTCTTGTCATACTCATGTGAACCTCGATATATTTCATCTTTTGGAATAGTTCAGCTTGTTCTTCAAGCATACAAACTACTCGAAAGCGTTGGTCTAGACAGCCATATGTAAAGACGTTTTGAATATCGCACTGATCTTGTTAGTTAAGGTCTGGTAGCACATTAATCATCCTACATCATTTAGCTTTTGCTCAAGATCTCTTTGTCGTTCTCGTCTAACTGCAGTAAGATGAAGTCTGCTTGGGTAGGTATCGATCTTCCAGGCCCGAACAGATTTGCGATGTGGTTTCTTCAGCAGAGGATTGATGGGTTTGGAATAATGACGCAGCTGTAATAGAGACGCTGGACTGCGGATCTGACGGCGCTTCCGGCCAAAGATTCTGTGAAAAGTTGAACACTGGAGAGTGCAATTGTGCGAGGTTTGCGAAGAGACGATGTTGTTGGAGGCGCGGAGAAAAACATTTAAGAGTGTGTGTGGGCACGTGCACCATCAGGGCTAGTCTCCAGTGCTCCACTTTAGCTGCTTCTTATCTTATCTTATCTCATATCATATATACTCCGTATGTACTCCGTACATAAATATGCAGATCCACGGTACTCCGGAGTCGTAGATATCATGCGGAAAGCGCCTTGCCGGAACTATCGTTCCTTGCCCCGCTTTCAGTCAACCACCCTATCACCTCGCAGTTCTGCTATTTATCATCGCTCCCTCACATTTTCCTTGTGAGAGACCGATTGAGGGTATATTCATAGCGATTGCGACTTTTTGAGACACTTTTTGTGATCGGGGGACGTTTTCTGTGGAGTTGTCGTGTTAATTAGTCTGCATTCCGATCTGTTGGTTTCCTTGGCATCTGGAGAGATCGCATGAGACATCCGAAGTTCAACACATCCGAGGCCAATTTGGGCATTATAAAAGAGTTGAGGGAGCCCATTGAGGATAGAAAGGGAGGAAAGGAGAGGAGGGGCGTTTTGGTCGTGTTTTGAGGACTTAGTGCCTGTCCTTCGGATAGTATCGAGTCTCGTCCATCTTCTCTTTCTAGTCTGGGAGATGTTCATCTTTTCTTGTTTGTTCTCAGTGAGCTGAGAACTGTTCCTTGTCCGTCTGGACACCTATTCGACATTCTCCCGGGTTTCCACCTTTTCCGGCCCTCCGTCCTCTGATGAGTTTCACTGGCGACCGCGCCAGGAGAGATAAACAATTCGCTTTCTGAAGCGATCCTGCATCTCGTTTCTCTGCTGTCGCTGCCTTCGTGCGCTTCGTGCCGAGTTTCGTCTATGTCTTCGCATTTTCTTGACCGTCGCTGCCGTCATCGCGTGCCGAGTTGAGAATTTTCAGGAAGTTGTTCTTCATTCTTTTGCGGATTGCTATCAGTAGCAATTATCTTTCATCAATTTTTCATCCTTTATTACCATGTCACGCATTTCGTGAGACTAGTCATTCATGATGTCTCAAGCTCGTGTTCCTAAGCTTCCATCGATGCGGGAGATTGGGACGTATGATGGGAAAATACCTGCTGAACGATACTTTCGCCGACTAGGGCACACTCTCAAACATGTCAACGATGGTGAACAGGTCGATTCGAGCACTTATATCTCCATGTTTTTGTTGGCTCTTGACGGCGATGCCGCGGTCTTTGCGGAAACATCATTCCAGATTCGATCGATCATGAGTCAGGCATCCAAGGGTGTTTTGCTTCAGATGAAGACCTTGAGGATCTTCAGCGCACCTTTTCAGTGAGGTATCCCCCAGCCGCTGAAGAAAAGAAAACTGTTATTTGGGCCGATGTCGACGTGCGCCAAGCTGAAGGCGAGGATCTTACTGGCTACTTCAATCGGGTCTTGAATTTCTATCAACGTGCCGGTAACGCTTCCGCGGAGAGATCATCCGTGAGGACAGCTTGCGGAACTGTCTAGACAATTCTGGGCTTATTTGTCAAAGATCTAGAAGCGATATCGGATCGGAGATCCGTTCTGCCAGAGTCTTCCAATTAATGGGCCCAAGCCCTGCTCGTCCCCAAATCTGACTGAGCACCTTGGCGTTCTTGTTAACTATTTTTTCTCTCATCAATGGTGCGAGGCCCCTCTCATCATCACTTAGCAATTCTCCGATTGGCATCCCCTTCCGTTTCTTCTGATGGGGCTCGGCTGAGGGCGTATCCTGTCCACCGGCTCGTTGATATAAATTCAAGACGCGGTTGTAGTAGTCAGTGAGATGCTCGCCTTCAGAAGTTCAGCTTGACGCACATCAACGTCGGCACCAATTCCAACTTTCTTTTCCGCAACGGCGGGGGGGAACTTCACGGAGAAGGCCTGCTGAAGATCTCCAAAGTCCGTATTCGACGCAGCACCTTGGGATACGCGACTCATGATCGATTGGATCTGGGACGAAGTTTCCGCAAATTTTGCGGCATCTCCCTCAAGAGCCAACTCGAACATAGAGATATGAGTGCTCGGGTCGACTTGTTCACCACCGTTGACATGCTTGAGGGTGTGCCCTAGTCGGCGGAAGTACCGTTCCGCAGGTACTTTGCCATCATATGTCCCGATCTCTTGAGCTGACGGAAGCTTAGGAACCTTAACTTCGGAAATCATGAATAAATGACTGGTCCAGTGGATGCGTAATGGGGAATGACGAAAAACTCAGGGTTTCGAATCGGCTTATCAACTGATTCACAGTGTGGTTGTCCACAAAGGTAGCAGGCTCCTGATGATCCTCAAAGGGATGCTCTTCAGAAGATGATGATGTCGAAGAGGGAGCCATGGCGCCTTAGAAGGGACGTGAACTAAGGCACGTGATGACGGTGTTGACGGTGTTGACGGTGTTGACGGTGACAATGATGTCCAGGATCGCTTCAGAAAGCGAGTTGTTTATCTCTCCTGGCGCGGTCGCCAGTGAAACTCGGAGGACCGAGGGTTGGAAAGAGTGGAAACCCGGGAAAAGGTCGAATCGATGTCCAGATGGACAAAGAACAGACTCTCAGCTCACTGAGAGAAGACAGGAGAAGAACGATTGATAGATCTGACAAGATCTACCAGACTAAAAGGAGAAGATAGACGAGACTCAATTCGCTACTCGAAAGACAGGAATTAAGTCCTCAAAACACGACGAAAACCCAACTCCCTCCCTTCTCCTCCTTTCCTATCCTCAATGGGCTTCCTCCACTATTTTATCCAGATGCCCAAACTGGCCTCCGATGTGTTGAACTTTGGATGTTTCATGCGATCTCTCCAGATGCCAAGGGAACCAACAGAACGGAATGCAACTAAAGAACAGCAATAGAAACATGCAAATCCAGGCTGGCTCGATCACAACAGGTGTCTCAACAAGTCGCAACCGGCAACAACATCTCAAAAGGAAAATGTGAGGTGGTTGGCTGAAAACGGGGCAAGGAACGACAGTTCCGGCACGGCGCTTTCCGTCATGTATGTACCTATGAGGCCGTCGTCTCAAGTGTTGACCGACGAACCTACCTAGATAGGTACCTGAGGCTGGCACTTGCGGCAACGTTCGATCTAGAAAGACACGACAGAGAGCCAGGTACATCAACAAGATGTGTATATACATAAATATATCTATCTATCATTGCATCAATGGCATCTGCAAACTGCACTGCCATCATAATATATGCCCCAAACCATCTAGCAATTCCCTACTCGAAATCACAGCCAAAACCATACCTACGTATAAGCAGCACATCAACACACCCTCGTAAACTCTCCCTCTTGATATCTCCTCTATGACTGAGCAGCTCGCACAGTATGTAACAGTTCAGTCTCAGTCTCAACCTCATCTTTATCTTCATCTTCATCGCCCCGTAAGACCCCTAAGAGAAACCCCAAGGCCTATTCCTAAGGAATACAAAAGTCAATCCAACTCCCCAAATAATCCAGCCTATTCCCCAGATCCTCCTGACTCTTATAAATCTTCTCAAACTCCACAAAGTTGAGACGTCCCCATCCCCCCCGCTCCTTGGCCGCTACCTCCGCAATCGTGATTTGTTTCCAATACCGCAGAGTGGCGGGCGTCGGTTCCGGCGACCCTGACTTTAGCTTTGCCTTTGACTTTGTCTTTGAGGACTTCTGCTTATGCATTGGCGATTTTTGTACATGATCCTTGTTGCGTGCAGCGGCCTTGTTGGCTTCTGCGAGGGTGTTGGGCCGGAACTGTGGCAGGGTCGGGTCGCCACGGGGCGGGGGCGCGGCATTTTCTTCGTCTGATTCCTCTTCTGGGTGTTGATTGACTTGTTGGTTGTTGTGGTCCGTTTCTTTATCGTGGTCTTCCTCTGGATGTTCGTCGTGAACGATTTCTACTGAGCCATCGAGTTCGACGGCGTTGCGCGGCTGGTGTGGCTCCTCTGGCTCTTCCGGCACGACGGCATAGCCTGTCTCAGCAAGCAGTTCATCCAGTGACTTTTCTGGCACGGGCTTTTCAGAAGACTTGGTATCGGCCTCAGTCTTGAGCTCCGGCTCAGCTACCTTGGCGTCCGAGGCGGAGGCGGCCTCGTCAGGCAGCTCGATGGCGTCAATCTGAGCCTTGAATTTTTCCCGAACATTGACTGTTTCTGCTGCAAGGAGTGCCACGTCCTCTGACTTTTTGAAAATCGTGTCGAGCAACTCGTTGAAGGCTTGCTGTGTCACCTGATAGAGAATCTCCTTGCCGGCATCACGCTCCGCGTCGGGGATGTCCATGCCCCCCCAGCGCTCAGGCACGCTTCTGGAAGACGTTGAGGGGTTGGACCTGGTTTCCAAATCATCTGTGTCTTCGGCAAACCGGACTTTGGAGCTGGACCGGGATCGGAATGTCAAGGGCGATGGTTCCGACGACGTCTTGAGCTCCTCCGCGATACGATTGATCTTGACAAGGACATCTTCGTCAGTGTCCCAGTCATCTGGCGCCGTGCCGCCTTCTTCTTCGTCCAGGTAAAATTGGCGTCTCTTCCATCGATCATGGAGGTGTTTCCGAGCCATATCTCGACGTTGTTTTTCCAACTTGGGGGTCAGCTTGCGAGTGTCTGCAGATGCTCGGACTCTCGCTTCGCTGTACGTGCGGACTGGCCTATCCTCCATGTGCAGGGTCTCTGCGTCGTCTGCCTCATCGTCGTCATCTTCATCCTCATGGCCGTTGCCGTTGCCTTCACCTTCACCCTCCTCGTGTCCGTCTTCCTCGTTCGCCTCCTCATTCGCCTCCTCATTCACGCGGCTGAGGATATTGGGTATCTCCTCCAGCGTAGGGGGCGGGTCCAACAATGTTGACCAGTATGCTCTGTCCAGTTCTCCACCGCTTATTCGTCGCACTGTCCGCCAATTTGTATCAGTATCGTTCCTAGAAAATAATCGGCGGGGACGGCTTTCGCTGTCGTAGGCAAACAAGCTGGCCAATACATCCTCTCTGCTCGCAGTGTCTCCACGACTTTCTATGTAAGTCCCCATATAGCCATCAGCCACTTCGACGCTCCCATCTCTTCGATGGGTTTTCCCTTCGAATCGATGACTAGAGTCCGCCTGCGGTATTCTTCCCTCCCGACCAAAGAGGCTGCTGAGCGGTTGCCGACTCGACACCAGTTGTTGAGCCTCGGTACTCGCGAGAAGCTGGTCCTCTAATCCATCCAGTATATCCTTGTGCATCTGCTTGTACAGGACATAATACGCCCTAAACATGCGAAGGAAGTCTCTGCGATTGACGTACCCATCACCGTCAATGTCGTACCCCTCAAACACCTTTTTTAGCTTGTCTTTCCGCTTTCGGTAGGAGAGTCCGTTCAAAAATTCAGCGAACCCAATAAAATCGTCGTGGTTGGAGTCGTAAAAGGAGAACATGCGATCGTGTATCAGATTCGGCGCCGCATGTCGAGAGCCTCCAGTAGGGACCAGACAACGTTCAAATGTCTTGCGGTCCATAGCCACGCACAGTTCATCCGGGTCGTCCCTCCATTCAGCATTCGCCATGTACGTCCACTGTTCCCAGAAAGCCTCAAGCTCTGGCCGCTCAAACCCAGTTTCTCTGGACAGTCTCGATATCAGGCCGCGAGGGAGACTACGCCGGCAGCTGTCCGGATCACCAGTATACCACACAGGTTGCATCTGTCTGGGGCCAAAAGGCGGCGCTGGAATCTTGATCTTGTAGAAAATATGCGTCTTCACATGTATTCCCTGAGCTTCACAAGTCTCGCATAGGTCAAAGTCGGCACAGTTGGCGCATCGGTAACGAACTCCGCGTATTGGAACCATGCCGCACGAGTTACATTGGCATCCTCGATGAACGCATCCATTCCTCCGAGCGTTGTCCTCTGACACACGAAACAGTAGATTGACAATGTTGTGTCCGGCTCTTTGCGGTGGCTGGTATTCGCCACGCCCATTCCACCATTCATCGGCATTGTCGGCATTTTCAACATCGACCACGGTTTCTACGTCGGCGGTCACTCGCAAGGCTGTGTTTGTCAAGTCGCCGCTCTCGTCGCCAGGCGAATCGGACGGTGAGGGGCTCCGTTCCCCTGTGGCTGATCGACGACGCGAGTGACGAACGGCATTGCTCCTACGCAATGGTGCGCCGGTGGGTGTTCGGTCAGAATCGTCGTGCCTTGTTTGCCAGGCGTAGTATCCGAGACTTGCTGCGGCAACCACAGAAACCACAGCCACGGCAAAGCGTGGCCGCGTGAGGGTGTCGACAGAAGGACTCGTGAGCCACATGGCTATCTTTCAAGCATGGTGGACAGAGCAGCGGCCAGGTCGAATTTTCAGCGGGCGGCGATGGGACGAACCTATGCTGGAGTCCAAAGGTCTCGTCGCGGGTGCTGGCGTTTTGAAAAACACGCCTGACGAGCACACTGCTTTAAATTGGCCGTTCAATGCCGCGAGGTCAACGATGTTGCGATGTGGAGGGATGGGAGGCCTTGTTGTGCTAAGCTGATCATCGCAGGGAAGTTGCGACCAACTGTGGACCAGATGATGAAGTGGGGAACTCGCAGACTGCACTGTGCAGTAGGTGCAAGTCTCGCAGACCCGCCGCCAATGGATTTCATCGATGATGGCATCTTTTGCAGCGCGGTCGGCTGTCCGACACAACATCAGCTCGATCAAATTGCCTCTCGATTCCTTCTTTGAAAGCGCCATTATCGCATCATATAACACAAAGTAGCAACAATGGCAGATGGATCACCGCCACCCTCCCTGCCGGGCCCTATGCCCTCATCCTTTGGCTCCGACGAGTACGTTTTCTCAACTCCTCCTTTCTGTCGATGGCGGGCACTCTCAAGAGAATGGATAGCGGCCCCTCCCAAGAAGATGTAGAAAACAATACATGATTAGCCATACATATCTGCTCACGAAACTTCTTACCACAGAGAATACATAAAAGAACGACCAATCACGAAATTCTTCCGAAAAATCAAAGAAGAGCCCCTCATCCCTCTAGGTACGTGGACCCCTCCCTTCCCAAGGGGAACAACAGTCCACATCCAAGCGAAGGCTCTCTCGCCGACATGAAAAGAAAATAAACTCTAACTTTTCCTCCCTCCCTAGGCATGGGCCTCACGGTCTTCGCCTTCATAAATGCCTACCGCGCCATCCGTCGCGGCGACTCCCGCCAAGCGAATATAATGTTCCGCGCCCGAATCGCCGCCCAAGGCTTCACCGTGGTCGCAATGGTAGCAGGAGGCTTTTACTATGACCAAGACCGGAAAAAGTCACAGGAGCTGCGCAAGCTACAAGAGGAGCGCGACGCGGAGGAGAAGCGACAGAAATGGATTCGTGAGCTAGAGGCCCGAGATCGGGAGGATAAGCTCATGAAAGAGTCGATTCTGGGGCGGAAGAAGCCAAAGACGGACTTTCCTGCTGCGATGGAGTCGTCGAAAAAGGCGGAGGGGCGTGAGCCTGCCACGAATGCGGGTAGTGTTTTGGCGAAGATGGGCCGCTGGCCTCAGGGTCAAGAGATGGCTGAGAAAGAGGCTGTTTCGAAGGGGCCTCCTCTGGCAGTGACGGCAGAGGAGCCCGAGGAGAAGAACAAAGAGAGTCTGGAGAGCTCATAGGGAGCAGCCAATGATGATCAATCTGAAGATAACTCGAAGAAACAAGGAGAAGATCTTGAAAAAAAAAAAAAACCCCATATTGAGTTGGCGCATGTACAATACACATCTACATAGGTACGATGGAATGATATCACTCTATAGATTTCTTTGAATAATGTACACTAAATTATTTTACTAACGCACAATTCGCTCACGCTTCTGCCTCACAGTCTTGGTCCCCAAAGTGCCGAATACTCCTCAAACGCCGAAACGGAAAACACAACACAATTCGCCGTCAATCCAAGAGAAACAATCGTACGTGCTAAACCATCGATCCGCCACTACGATTCGCACCTACCAAGCCCGCCATTTCCAATAAAGCTCGATCAGCTTCCACGTCCCCAGTCCCCAAGTTGATCTTTCTTCTCGCTTCGGCCTCACGTTCCTCCCAGACCCATCGTTCTGCCTGCGCCTTGGCCTCAGCGTCACCTCCGCAACCCCATACCTCCAATTGATCAATTTCGAAGCGATCTTGAAAGTCGTATCGCCGGGAGACACTCGTTCGGAACGCCCCACCACGTGAAGTATAATCATGATTGAAAACGCCAAACTCAAAGGAGTCATTCAAGAGCAGAGAGACGGCTCCCAGGGAATTATGAGCATCTGCACGGGAGGACTTTCTTGGCTTCGGATGGGGTGCTCCAAACGATAACTGCGGTGGATTCCCCGGGGGTTTAGTAAATGCGACATAGTCGGTATTCATGGTAGATGCAGGGAACACGTCGTGGACCGGTTCCAACTGGAACAGAACCGTTTCCGAGTCGCCGAAACATTCTTTATGGGTATGTTTCCAAGGTTCGCGGACGAATACTCCGAAGGTCACGCGACCAGCCTTGGTGCCATTTCTGAATCTCTTCGTGGGAAGTGTCTCCGCGAAGGACTTTTCTTGGCCGCCGCTGGGGACGTTAGGAATTATGCTTCCGCTTACGAGGAGCAGAGTCGGTGCGCGCCAGTTGAAAACCTTTGATTCGAAGCTACCTATCGAAAACCCCGCATTGCTGCCTGAGTACAAAAGCCTCACTCTTCGAAATAACGATGATCCTGGCAGAAAGAGAGATATTTGGGATAACCTGTGGTCGTTCAAAATTTCGCCCTTGTCAGAAAGCAAAGGCTGGGCTGGATTGCACACGGGGTCAATTTCCCTGCTGGTGCTGTCCTTCCGGTGTTTCGACAAGTCCAGGTTCTTGGAAAACAGAAAGTGCTCAAACAGTGCGTTGAAGCTGTTGAACAGGTTGGGAAACAGGGTCGGAATTACTGTCTTGAACTGTCTGTACGTGATGCCAGGAGCCGTCTCGACATCCACGAAGGAAGCCAAAATGCATTCAGCCGTGACTCTGAGATGTTCGAGCTCGATCCCCGCGACGCGTTCCGAGTATTGGGCCAGGCTCTCTTGCACATCCAGCGGAGCAGCCAGAAGTAGCAGCATGAGCATCTTGCGAAAATTATCTGTCGGAATAATGGAACCGTGGAATCCCGGTGCATCGTCTTGCTTGGCGGCGTCGGTAATATCCAAAAGCTCGTAGGCTGTGAGAATGAGGCCGTCTTCTTCTTCGCATAAGTCGTCTTCTTCGGGAAGATGCGCTGCAAAATCTGGACTATGCGAGCCTCCGGAAACATCATCAGAGCTTGTCGGGGCCAGAGAAGCATTCGCCGCTGAAGCCTTGCGATCGTAAACGGCCAGACTTTTGTAAAGAAGCTTCGTGCGATCCTTGGAACCCCTTGCCAATACGCGCTTGTACCGCTCTGTCATGATGACAATGACCATGATTAGTTGTGGCAGCTCGAGAACGGCAGGGGCATCCTGCAGGAAAGGAAATGCGCCTAGATAGGAGATCATCTGGAACAGAACCGGCGACGCGCCGAGGATATCGGGAATTGCAAGGAACCGCGCGATAGTGTTTTCCTTCACGTAGCGGAGCGATCCCTGCCGCTCCGCGAGACTTTGGAATACATCTGTCAAAGAGTAGGACTCGAGCGATGTGAAGCACTTGTCTTTGAACCTGGTAGCCTATCAAAGTTGCGAAGCACGTCAGCGTTTCCGTGAGTGTGATAGAAGGGACATGCCAGCATCATGTATGGCAGAGACAGCACTGAACAGTACTCACAAGCTCATGCGCGAGGTCCTCGCGAGACCTTTGGCGGGGACAAGCATCCGATTGACTCTGGCCCATCGCGCGTCGCAGCAGAACAGAATATGTAGTTGGACTGGATGTTCGATCATGAATCAGAGGTTGTTAGCAAATGCACATAGAAGAGCCGCGGATTCGTCGGCAAGTTGGAGGCCAGCTTTATTGAAGATCAGTTCCAACTTCCAGTCATGCCGGTCGTGTACGGAGTACACAAGGGCTGGGGTTGAACGTCACTGTTGCAGAGGTACCTTAGGTACCTAGCTCCTTCCTCCTCACTCCCGGAGCAGGGGGCGGCTTCAGATGTCACTGGCTCCACCGGCGACATGCTCTCGCGCCACACAACGCCCCAGCCTCGTCGTCTCGGATAAATGATTGGATGGTTCTTATTAGATTGGGCGCTCCTGCTCCGTTGTATTACCCGTATTATTATACATATCGCACAAAAGAATGGGCGCAACCGTCTGGCCACTCTGATATGCGGTCAATACGGAGTACATATTATATGTCATGATTCAATCACTCACTGAGCACCTATGTACTCTGCAGAAGTATTGCAGATTTCCACCAAGCGCAGGAGACGAGAACGCGACAACAAACAAGACACGGCATACTCCCGTATAACGCAGTCATGAAGCAAAGAAAGAGGCAAGCAGCCCACGAATGGACACCAAGTCACCCAAGGCCCCTCGAGAATAAGACTTGGAAGTTGGAACAAGATTGTTAAACGTAATCTAGTTATTCTTCATTGGTCCTTTGGGTTGGATATTGCCGAGTGGCGGCCCGGTGGGACACGCCCATCCCTCATCCGAATCCATAGTTCTGTCTCGTGTACTTGTCATCATATTCAACACCCCCGTTGCTCCCAAATTCACACGCGCAACAAAGAAGAAACTCAAGACAACGACACAGAATGACTGAAAGCGAATGAAGAGAAGAAGAAGTAGAAAAAGAAAAAGAAAAAAACTCCCCCATTCATCATTGTTATCCTCATATGGTCTGCCTTCTTGTATTCAGTACCAGCAAAGAGGCAATCGCTTGTAAATGCAAAAGATAAAAGATGACCTTCGTTTCTAGACCAGACATCAGTGTAGAGTTCAGCTGCTCATGCCCCTATCGTTTCCTTTTCCGCCACCGATCGTATCAAGCGCTCGTATTTGGACTGTGCATCTTGCTCCGGATCTCGAAGCTTAACGGATGGGGGCGGATTTGCAGCTTTGTTGTTGCTGTCGGTGTTTCGGTTTGTTGTCCAAAGAACACCCGGCTTCAGTGTGGAATTTGGGTCCGTGTCCGGCTCGGAATTGGGCGTTGGACTGCTTTCTTTGGATTCGTCGATGCTGACTCCATGCTCGGAGTCGACGTCGCCACGCGGTAGCCTCATAGCCAGCAAGACATATTCTGCACGCGTCATGTTGTCCATGACATCGTCCATATAACGTCGCACTTCGTCCTGTGGCGCCACCACTCGCGTCAGGTTCTCCAAATGCCGTCCCGAATTGGTACGCAGCCGGATAGTGATGGGCTGATAGTAATCCAGATCTGGGTCCCCTCCGTACTCTGAGGTGCTGCCTCTCCGGACAATGAGAAATGATGCAACGACCTCCTGGCCCGATTTAGTAGGCAGAAATTCGAGGACACTGAACCTTGGGAACAGGTACCTGTCTCCGGAGCCAAAGTCGAAAACCACCGCCGATATATCAGGCCGACTCACAGGCGGTGGACCTTTGGACCGTAACGCTTGTGGATTACTCTGCGGTGTTGGCTTCGGCGCGCTTGCTTTCAGCTGGGAGCTGGCATTGGAAGGCCCACTTGTCGTTGCTGCTCGCAGTGATGACGGCCCCGGCTGAGACGTTTTTGGAACGATTTTGGCATCTCGGTGAAGTCTGTCAAGAATTTGCTTCAGATCCGTTGCATCTGTGAAGCCAGGCTTGCCGTCGGCAATGCGGCGAATCATATCCTTGGTACGCTGGTCCTCGAGCGCCGTTTTGACTAACAACACAACTAGAGCATCACTTCGCGGTGGTGGTCGCAGTTCTGCCGACTTTTGGTTCGGGTTCGATGTCAAGACAATGTCCAAGATGGTCCGGACCTCCTCTGCAAAATACTTGACCGTACGCCCATCCACGAGAAGTCGATCGGCGGACGGGCCTTGTTGGCCACCTTTCTGCCTATATTCCACATTGAGTTGGTCAATGATTTTCTGGAACTGGGCCAACTCTCCACTCTTCGCTTCTCCAACGGCCACCCGCTTCATCAAATCACGCAATTCTGCGTCTTTCGACGCCCTTTGAGCAAGCAGCGCAATGACTGGATCTGTGGCTGCCGGTTTTGGGGGAATCACTGCCGACGGGGCTGGAGTGCCAGTTGTAGTAACTGGTTTGCCTGCAGCTGGTGGCGCAGATTGGTTCGGCGCAGGAGCTTGCCGCGGAGATGGGGCATGTGTCGCATGGCTCTTTGGTGCCGGGATAGCAACTTGAATTGTAGCAGTCTGTGGCTGAGCAACAGCACTCGCAGTAGCTGGCGGCACTGCGCTGTGAGATACTGTGCTTGGTGACTGCGGCAACCGTTTCTGGTTCAGTCCAGCTACAGGCTGTTGCGCCTGTCTTTGCTGGGCGAGAGGCGCGGGCGCGAAGTATTGAGTTTTGATAGTAGCATCCGCATGAGAGGCGGCCACCGGATTGACAGGTGCAGTGCTCGACGTGGGGACTCGGACCGTTGTCGTGACTGGAGCAGACAAAGTTGTTGCTGCCGGGACAGTACTCACCGGTAGCTGAGGAGTCACTGGCGATGCATCTGTCGACCTCGTGGGAGCTGTGTTCGCCAACATACCGGGCTTGGATGCCGAGACGGACAATACAGTGTTTGCTGGCAAGGGTGCTGGAAGTGCCGTCGTATCCGTACGAGCTCCCGCAGCAGACGTTGCATCGACTTCAGCAGGCCTTTTTTGAGGGGGCATAGAACCATTGTGGGGGCCATATTGAAGCACGGGTCGTACAAGAGTGGATGAGGTTTGGCGAGGTGTTGAAGATGACGGCCCGGGAGGAGGCTGTCCATCTTTCGAGACTGTTTCGACCTGTCGCTGAGGTGGCGCTTGCGTTGATGCCGCCGGGTTTGAGGATTCTGTTTGCTGGGCATCGCCGGACGATTGCTGCAGAGGATTCGGTTCAAATCTCTTCCGTTGGTGAGGTAGTAGCTTGGATGTTTTCACAGCAAACATGGTTGCCTCAACAATATGTGGCTCGATGGTAATTGTTACAGTTCCAACCTTCATCATACTATCTTTGGGAGGATTATTGGAATCTTCTTGTAGCACTCCTTTGCGCTTATGTGGCTTCGCCCAGAACTTCTCAAACAAGCCTTGGTTGATCCATTGATTTCGCGACCTGACGATTGATTCGGCCAACACACCACTGTGAAAGAGAAGGAGTGTCAGACGTGATAGAGTGTTACTAGAGAGACGGGTTCATGATTGCTTACCTCTCCGTTAGCGATTGATATTCTTTGCTCGACAAATCAGCGGCCTGAGCTTCTTCAATGGTAGGCAGCGGCTTCCCCACCTCAATCGTTGTGGGCAGCGTTGGCGGAGGCGTTGGAGGAGATGGCGACCGAGGTGTAGGGTCTCGAGGAGGGAGTTCGACGACAGTTGGTGTTGAAGATGCCCTGCGAGTTAGACTGATTCGCTTCTTGGCTGCTTGTTCCTGGCGAGCCGCAGCTCTCGGAGGTATTTTACGCTTTCTCTCCATTCCTCCCGAGAACGCAAGACCGTAACGGCGAAAGTGCGACAGTTGGCTTAGTCGAGAGACGACAGGAAACCCATTTTTACTGTGTCGTGGGTTTTGCAGCGGTCGCGAAGTCTATTTCAGCGAATAGAGGCCGAGAGAGTTTGAGCGATACCGCAAAAGAAACTAAGAAGGAGGGCGACGTTTCCGTTGAGAGTGTACTGCAGAGCTAGGAAATGCCAAATTGAGGGCATGGAATAAATTCGAGGCACGTAGACTGACTTCACGTCAAACGGTAGCTCAACGGCACGAGGAATGTTGATTGGGAGTCTGGAGGGTTGAATAGTGTGGCGACTCGCGAGTGTATGAGTGGGTTGCTTTGGCGGTCCGATCAATGCTCGGGTAGTCGCTGGATTGAAGCAGAGATTTGGTTGAGGACCCAGAAGCGACGGGCGCGAGACTGCATGTGTATTATTATAATTTATGTTGCTGTCTGGTGGTTTGCTGGAATGGCTGGAGCAGCTGACTAACGTGAAGGTTCGTTTCAGGCCGTTCGCCCAATCCCACGTTGAGGCGGCTGCTCCTCCCTGCAACCGCCGGACGTCGCCGGTGATCTGCCAATGGCAAGCGACCATCAACACGTCGTGACTCCCTCTCGGTGTCTTGCTGTCTTGCTTGGCTGATAGAGAGCCGCGTAGAAATCTCGGTATCTTGCACGTTACTGTGATACAATTAACTCAGATTGCTTCGAACCTGATTGGAGACTCGCAACCTTTCACTTCTCTCATCATGGCCCGGTCTCTGATGTACACGGCTTCTTTGGCCGTCACGGGACCTCTTGCGCTTTATGCCGTGTTCTGGTCACTTGCCGCCATACCCTTTTTCCAGCGACAGTGAGTTGATTCAATGATCCAATTGTGTGCAGTAATCGAATAATAATCATTGCCCTTTACAATTTGCGTCTGATGCTCCACCCTAAGCTTTCTGTACGCACACAAGTTCAATACCCTGCGCTGGTCGGATGTCAACGAGCCTGAGAGATGGGGGTTCGAGAGTAAGTCGCCTCAGGAGCGTGCGCTCCAGCGGAATCTTCTTCTTCTTGACCCGATCTCATTCCGGCAAGCCGCCTGTTTTGTACTTATACTCTCCCTTTTCATCTCGTCCCACAGAGAACCAGGTCGCTCCGTTTTATCTACACACGCCTGACGACAACTGGATCTACGCGTGGCATGTGCTGCCGCTGCCACTTTACCACAAACATGAGGCCCAAATCATCAAAGGCGCTTCATCAGAGGTAGCTCCTCGTGACATAACGGCGACCAAGTCTTTCGATCTTCTCAAGTCAGACTCCAACGCAAAATTAATACTGTATTGTAAGCAAGATTGTTCGTTCCGTCACTATGTTTTCTCAGACTGATTGCTTGTATCGCCTAGTTCATGGGGTCTGTTCATTCTTTTCTGCTTCACTACTTTCTTGTTGCGGTGACAAGAAACCAGTGACACAAAGTTCTCGATAGCTGACTGGAAGGTGGCTAGAATGCTGGCCATGTCGCTCAAATGTACAGAGCGCCTAGCTATCACTCTCTAACGGACAAATCGTCGTATCATGTCATCGCCATCGATTACCGCGGTTTTGGCCACTCCACGGGAGTTCCCAGTGAGCAAGGCCTCATTCAGGATGCAGAAACGTTGGTTGAATGGGCTATGAAGGTGGCAGGCATACCTGCAAGTCAAATTGTTTTGTTTGGGCACAGCCTTGGCACAGCTGTCGCGACTGGCGTAGCGGAGCGATACACTACCAGGGGTATTGATTTTGCAGGCATCGTGCTTGTGGCTGGGTTTAGCGATCTGTCAAATCTTCTCATCGGGTATCGCATAAGCGGTTTCTTCCCCATCATGGGGCCACTGATTGCTTGGCCCTCGGCCGTAGAATTACTGAAACGGGCTGTCGTAGACAAGTGGCCATCAGCTGATCGGTTGGCTCGAATTGTCCGCCGAACAAAACACAAGCTGCGCCTTGAGCTGATCCATTCTTACCACGACTGGGATATTCCATGGCAGCACGAAGACGTGCTATTCCAGGCGGCAGCGAATGCAACAACTGCTGGGCTGACGCAGCAAGCTTTTGAAAAGTTCAAGGAAGGCCTCACGCAAGTAAGACCCGACGATATTGGCTTTATTGCTGAAGTTAAAGCCGGCCCGGACATCGTCATCCGACAGGAACTAGTGTTGCATGGTGGTAAGCATGAATCTTATGGCTTCGTCCACGAACGTCAGGAGCAACGTTCAAGTGTTCCAAGTACTATCCGAGATACTGACACCGTGGCAGGGCATAATCAGATTGTCACCTCATCGACGGTTCTGAGAGCGCTAATGAGGTGCTTTGATGAGTACTAGTTGCTTATATTAAGTTGCATAGAATTGAGACATAGGCATTCCTATCCGAGGCACGGGTTGTAAGTGGACGCGACGTTATTCACAGTGGATGAGTTGCCGTTAGTTTAGCCTCATCATGTATACGTTCATCCGAACAGAAGGTGGTGAAGTAGAAGGAAGCTGGTGTCATTAGGCGGGGAGAATCCCTAATGCCTCTGCAGAGCTACGACATGGCCAGTAATGGTAATGCCAGTAGATCGAAACGACAGGATTTAGAAACGGAGTCATGGTGTTCAGAAATTTCCCATCATTGCCAACGACCGGTCTGATCAAGGCCATCCATGGTATCAAGGCACTGGTCGTGACTTGTAAGTTGTGAGTTGTGGCGGCTGACGAGAAGGTGTACATAAGGTACCTAACCTAGGTACCTAGGTACTGTGTCGTTGACCCCGCAGTCCGCAAGTCCAGGCCCCCAGGGGAAGAGGAAGGTGCACCGAAGCGTTTGATAGGTGGGGCGCCCCGGACCACCCCGAAGACTCAAGAGTCAAGACTCAAGAGACATATCGATGGCAGAGGCGCGCAGCGCAAGCTCATGTCCAAACCCACATCACCTTTCCGAACCTCCGCGACAAGCTTCTGATAATGCCGACAGAGGATTCCAAGCCAGTCGAGCCCATTGTCGACAAGGGCAAGCAAGTCGACGACGCCGAGTCGGGATCAGAGGAAGACGAGCCCACAGCAGCAGAGGGCACCCCCGACACTGCCAGCTCGAGCAAGAAGAAGAAGAAGAAGTCGAAACGTAACAAGGTCAAGCAGCTCCTGTCGACCAAGTCGGATCAAGAAAAGCACGATGAAAAAGTCAAAGAGGCAATCGAGGGTCTATCACCCGAGCAAATGAAGGAGCTGGCCTTGCTCAATCCGGGTCTCATGCAGGAACTCGCCGCGCAGTCCGGAACCTCGAACCCCTCGCCAGACCAGGTCGCCGCGATGCTCAAGGGCTTGAGCCTCTCCCAAATCATGACAGGGCTGGCCGCCAGCGGCAAGAACGTCAAAGACATGGGCGCCTACAAGTTTTGGCAGACGCAGCCGGTGCCTAAATTTGGCGAGGACATCAAGAAGTTCGAGGAGGGTCCTTTGAAGATTCAGACGGTCGACGAGGTTGACAAGGAGCCGCAGGCGCTGGTGGAGGGCTTTGACTGGGTGACTGTTGATTTGGCAGACGATGGCGAGATGAAGGAGGTATACGAGCTGTTGAACGGGCATTATGTCGAGGACGATGAGGCCATGTTCCGCTTCAACTACATTCCCGAAGTGCTCCGATGGTAAGCGCGCGCGCGAGATATCCTGGTGCGATCTCTACGGCCAGATGGAAGCTAATTGCGTAACTCAATACCTGCAGGGCTATGATGGCACCGGGCTGGCAACGCAAGTACCACATTGGCGTACGAGCCACGCAATCCCGCAAGCTTGTGGCCTTTATTTCAGCCATCCCCGTCAAGATCCGCGTCCGCAACAAGGTCTTCACCACGTCCGAAGTCAACTTTCTCTGCGTGCACAAGAAGCTCCGCGGCAAGCGCCTTGCGCCGGTGCTGATCAAGGAGGTAACGCGCGTGAGCAATCTCGATAGCGTGTGGCAGGGCTTGTACACAGCTGGCGTGGTGCTGCCCCGACCTGTGAGCACGTGTAGATACTACCACCGGGCGCTGAACTGGCCTAAGCTGCATAGCTGTGGGTTCAGTCCCTTGCCGGCGGGTAGCAAACCGCAGTATCAGATCCGCAAATATGCCTTGCCAGAAGAAGCGGCGACGAAGGGTCTTCGTCCGATGCAGGAGCAGGATGTGGATGCTGTGGTTTCGCTGTTGACGCGCTACTTGGCGAGGTTTGACATGGCGCCCGAGTTTACGGCCGAAGAGGCGAAGCACTGGTTTCTTCCGAAGAAGGACGGAAAGCAAGTTATCTGGTCCTATGTTGTTGAGGTATGTCATCCCTGACTCTCTCTTCATGCCCGATTCATATTCCTCCTCTCCTTCCATCTTTCCCTCACCCGTCCTGCTCTTCTCTCTTGCCTTCCGCCCACCTCTTGGACTCAAAATGGGCTGACATGACCTCCCGAAAAAAAAAAACAGGACAACGACAAAAACATCACCGACTTCTTCTCCTTCTTCTGCGTCGAATCTTCCATCATCAAAAACAACGACGTGCTCCGCGTAGCCTACCTCTTCTACTACGCCACCGAAGTTGGCCTCACCACCCCTCCCGACAAGGAGGCCCTCAAGACGCGCCTAAACGCTCTTGTCAAGGATGCTCTCATCCTCGCCAAGAAGGCCAAGCTGGATGTGTTCAACGCGTTGACGTTGATGGACAATGCCCTCTTTTTGGAGCAGCAGAAGTTTGGGGGTGGAGATGGGCAGTTGCACTATTATTTGTTTAATTATCGGGCGAATCCGATTGCGGGGGGTGTGAATGCGGGGAATAGGCTTGATGAGGAAAACTTGAGTGGAATTGGGCTGGTTATGCCGTAAGGGGCTGGGTAGTCTTGACTCTTGAGTCTTTGGTGATGGGATGGGTGTACCTACCGTGTGTGTTGATGGCATGGCAGGTACTGTAGTTGTCACTTGTGACTCGTGAGGGAGAGCAAGAAAGTAACTTTCCGGGCAGTGAGGAGGGGGAGATTCGGTTCTCTTGTTTTACGCGAGTATATACATGATGACGAGCGTTTTTCGACTCGTTGACAATGATACATAACTGCTGTTGCGAAGCTAGCATGATAGGTAGAGGTAGAGAGGGTGATTTTGTTCATGTTTCGCATTGCTGCAGTAGCAAGCTGGTCTGCTATGTAGGTAGGTACATATGTACATTGGAAGACGCCTTACATATCACAATGATACGCTTAGATAAGAGAAAGTAACAGACAGTGACACTTGTCCAATTCTCCTCCCGAGTCATTTCTCGCATGTTTACCCACCAAATTTCTCTCAGAGAAAAACTCACAAACTTTCCCCATTTGGAGTCTCTTTTCTTGTGACTGACGGTCGGTCTTCTCAGAGCCGTCGATCTTCTCAGAGCCATTTGAATTTTTTTGCATCATCCATGAGTATATGACAAGTATGTGTATGCATGTGTATGTTGTAGATATGTACAAATATAAGTGTATGATTGATTGTATGTACGTGGAACGCATCTCATGCCTCTCCTGGGCCCTCGCAACTTACAACTTCCCCCAAGCCCCCAACCTCTCCTCCAAAAACTCATTAAACCACGCACTCCTCTCCATAATAGGCGCATGTCCCATTCCCTCGACTATAATCCCCACCCCCGGCTTCACCTCTCTAATCAACCTCTCCCCATTCCTTACCACAAGCGTATCGTCCCTCGCGCCATGCATCACCAATATTCTCTCCCGGCCAACCTCATCCGCCATCTTGGCCAGCTGCGCCGCGCTTTTGGAATGGCCCGCCGCAGCACTAAGCTGGCAGAAGAAACCCGACCGCGTAAACGTGCCGACCTTTCCATGCCGCTTGTGCAGCTCCTGTGCCTGAAACCGCTGGAAATGTGAGTCAAAATATGGATATTCCCCATCGGAAGTATCTGCAGGGCGGCATTTGGGCGTCGTACGCGGGGAGGGCAACGCAATAGTATCGTCCTTTGCGGTAAGGAACTCAAGAGGAAACACAGTCCTTGCGGTATCGTGAATGGACTGGTCTTCTGTCTTGGGCCGGAAGCGCTTCAGATGCAGCCATATAGATTGCGATAAGGACCTGCCACTCTCGGCGTACGCGGTGGTACAGAGCAGAGAGAGAGATTGGATCCGTTGGGGGATCAGGCAGGCAATTTCTTGGGCGATCATGCCGCCGAGGGAGAGGCCCGCGATGTTGAGCTGGCGGGGGGAAGTCCAGCCGAGGTGGTCGAGGAGTTCGATGGTGTCGAGAGCCATGGCTGAGGTGGAGTAGCGGAAGACGGGGGCGTCGCTGCGGCCGATTCCGCGGTTGTCGAAGACGAGGACTGTGTATTTATCGCCGTGGAGGTGGCCGAAGTAGTGGGTTTGGATTTGCCAAGTTGTGAGGATGGCGCCGAGGCCCATGATGAGCTGGGATGGCGTGTTAATTTTTCAAGCGTAGATGTGTGGTGTGTAAGATGCGTGAGAGTGTGACGACACATTCACGTCTCATCATACGGCTTAAGACGTAACAAGGACGATACATGTAATTAACATACCACAATCTTCGTGGGGCCCTGTCCGTGAACTTCCCAATACAAGTTTAACGGTCCTCCTCTTCCCTTTGCAACAGCGAGCTTTCCAGACGAATGCGGCTCGAGGCCCCAAACAGCTGAATTATACGCCGGATGCTGCATCGTCTCCTCGCACGAGGGAAAGTTGAACGTTCTAGAAACCGTATTTAGAAATTACACATCATTGTTGGCAAACGCGCGCGTAGAGTAAAAGTCACTTACGTTTCTGACATTGTGATGAATGACGATGCGACTTCGATAGTGAGAAGAGATGTATTGAATGCGAAGCTATATAATTAGGTCAAGAAGTCGCAGGTAGGACAAAGTGAACAGCCGTAGGACGGGAGAGGTGGGAAGATTCCGAATGATATAAACGGGAACGGCTAGTCATGTAAGATCTATAATATTAATAATAATAGGATGCTAAGCATTGCTGATACATGTGCATTATCTAAAAGGCAGGGAGGAAGAGAAAGGGATCGACTGCAATCAAGGGACAGGCAACGGGAAGCCACGGGCCATGACTCCATGAGGTCAGCGGGGGAACAGAGAGGTGCGCAACTTGCAAGTGACGATTTTGTTTCGAGGCTATCTTCCAGGTTGGGCTCTTCCAAATTAGGCTGCGTCTCTACTGTTCGGATGATCTGTCCGGGCGCTGCTACTGTCCGGATGACACGGGGCTATGCAGCAACTTGTCAAGAAATCGTCAAGACGGCGTTGTTGGTGTGTCCCGTCTCCGACAAGATCCGACATGGCGGGTGCCAGTCAACGCCAAGGGGCTTGGGTCCGAGGCAGGGAGGGGGTGGAGCCAGGTGCCATCCCATCGGTGTCACCAACAATGAAGCAACATTGGGCTTTGTGCCTTATGTACAGTACAGTACATATGTATGTACTCCGTAGGTACAATGTACATGTGTACGTACATACATATCCCATCTGCGACCTACACTGTCGCTCCAGGAGAGGCCGACCAAGGGAAACGCAACACCGCTTTGGCCCTCGTGTCGGCGCATTCGTCTCTTCCAGATGATCGTTTCCATTGCGCACGCGACTCCAGAGTCCAAACATCACACAATCATTCTCGAATCTCCCCGCTCCCCCACACTCGGCCACCCCTGGTCACGTCCTCCGCTGGACCGCTAGTGTCTCCTCAGTATGTATGTACATGTGTATGTACATTGTACTGAAACGGCACCCAACGGTCATTGGTGAGTCGTGACTCGTGACAGCGACAGACTACAGCGACAGACTATCGCTCCCCGGCCAGTCGACGCCCTTGCACTTCCCCAAGCGCCTTCGTGCCACTAAAGACCGCAACTGCGCCAACAACACCCATTACCGGCAGCGTTTGGAACAGGTTCCACGCGCTATAGTACAAAAAGAAGACACCTTCCATTGCAACAACGGAACCGAAAAAAAGGGCGTGCGAGAGTGGCGCATTGCTCATGGCCTTTTTGGCGTGGCAAAGGTTACCGCCAAGTGCGATCCACTGCAAAAGATTAGCACATTGCCCAATTGTGCTTCATCAGCATCGGCCTCCCAGAAAAGAGGCATGAACAAAAATTCGTCATCGCCTGTTCACGTACCCCAATAAACAGAGCTGGCACCGTAGCCAACACGGCTAGTGCAAAGACTAGAGACACAAGCTTGGGCGGATTCTGGGGATCTGCCCTGAAGATGTGATGAATCTCGTCTAGTTTGCCATATCGAAGCGGCGCCACAGAGCTGGGTGCTGCATGGCTCGGATCCGTCTTAATCTCGATGTCGAACACAGTCGTCACAGATCCCTTTGTCGAGCCGGTAGACCCGAGAATGAGGCTGGCTTCGAGGGGAGACGTCGAGGACAGTAGCTGAATGGGGAGATCTTTCTGAGACTATATGGCCATCGCAGGCAGGGTCAGTTCAAATCGCTCACGTCCAGTTTCTCCAGTGGAATACTCGTTTCGTCTTGAACAGCACGGGGTAGTTGGGCTGAATTCCCAAATCAAACATACGATCTGCACCATGGCCTTTCCCGACTCTTTGACCGTCAGCGGAAATGGTGCTTCCAGACCAGACACCGTCTCCTTCACCACGAGAAACGCCTGGTGTGGGCGCTTCGCCGCAGAGCCCTCCTTTGTAGTCAACAACACTTTGAGCGTATCCTGATGGCCCAGAGCGAGCGCCTTCGTGACTCGGTTCGCATCGGTGAATCTGCAAAAGAACAAGAACAAAAAGGTGTTCTGTTAGCAATCTCATGCGGTCTTTCACGACATTGCAATCGGTGCTTTGCGTGGGAGCTCTTCTTACTTCTCAGTGACCTTGTCCGAGGCCTTGCCGACAGACACGGAGGCATCCGAAAAGGTCCATGCTGAAGCAGCCGCCTGCGCTGCTCCTGCGAGAGCAACGACCGTGGAAGCAATGGAGACGCGCATGATTGTTGATGATGCTTGTTGCGCGGAGAGTCGGTGGTCGTTTCGAGATGGCGTGCAACTTGCAAGAGGACAGCTAGGTAGGTACCCACATGCACGATGCAGCACGAAGCTTGGGGGGAGACCGTAGACGACGGACGTGGATGCCACTTGACGCCGACGGAGCTGGCTGGCGGTGCTGATTGGCTGGAGATGGTCAAGCCAATCGTGAGGAGTCTACGGAGTAGATAGGTCTAAGAGACTAAGCCTCTAAGGTAGGTAGGTACCTCGACAAACGCATCACGGTTCACCACACATCAAGGCACGAACCGGTTGCGTCGAATGTATCAACTTTGCTGCTGCGCAGAATCGTCTATGAACAGGAAGCGGGCATTGATGGCGCTTGGACGAAACTGAAAGAGATACGTCGTAAGATCATCGTCGCGAACCCGGACATGAAGGACGCGTACCCCGACCCCGTGTTATTCATTCTTCTCACCACCGCCCTCCAGAAACAAAGGAAGAGTGGGAGTGTTATTGGGCTACTCGGAACGCACCACTAAGCACTTCAAAACTTATTTACCAGAGCGAGGATGCACCATTATTTCCAGCAGAACAATCGTCAAGGAAAGCACGAAGGGAAGATCCGTTGATCTGAGGCTACGAAACTGCCCTGCGAGACCACAAGGGACTCGAAATGTGGCACCGGACAGGTCATTTAGAGGCAGACCGAGAAAGTTGATGGCAGAAGTGGTGGGAGAGTCCATCGATCTGGAAATGATCGACTCGACTGCACCTACTGAGGCCCCAATTGTTGAAGGACCACTCGCTGAGACGCAAATCCCTGGAGCAATCAATCGCGAACACGCCGGCTATTGAGACGCCGTTGACTGCCCCAACAATGGAAACGCCGACGGCAGATTTTACAGAAGATGCCCCTCCTGATGAGCAGCCAATGGATACGGCGCATGACACTGAAGCAGAACACCTCCACAAGCCGCAGAATTCCCCAGCAGATCATGTCAAACACAAGCAGGAAATCCAGCAGGAAGAAAACACGAGCACGATTACAGTAGCATCTCCGGAGGTGTCACAATGTTTTACGAGGGGCCAATCTCATGGTCCAGGAAGAAACAGTGCTCGGTAGCCACCGGTTTTGGGATTACCGAAGTACATCGGCAGAGATCCGAAGCGAGTTCAAATGCTTGGGAACAACCAAGAAGCTATTGCACTCACTAAGAATGCTCACTCCAACGATTGATCGAAGCACTTCATCCGAGATCTCACCGAGAAAGGATTGATGACGGTGGACCTCATTCCGACGGACGAAATACATAACATAGAACAAATCAACTCCATGACGCCACATAATCATACAAAAGAAGAACAATGACATGAAAAAAACCACGCTCCAGGGACTTGTCCACTGCTCAGCCCACGTCATTTTATAACTCCGTCCTCTTGCTAGGTTTCGACCCTGCACTATCGCTCCCCGTCTTCACTCTAGACGCCTTCTTCGGAAGATGCGTCCCCAAGTCCAACCACTCCGCCGTAAACGCAGTCACAATCTTGGCCCAGTCCCGCACAGTCGGCAAGTCCAAATTCTCCCCATTATCCGCCATCTTGTGCCAAACAGCCGGGAACGGCGACGGGATAACATGCAGGATATCTACACCACGCATCATGAAGGGAATATGATCATCCTCAATACCGCCGTGATGAAACGCCTCGGCCTGTTTATCCGAATTCCACAGAAAGGCCCTCTGGGGCTTCGTTTCGAGCAACTTGAGGTCTCGCATGCGTTTCTCGAGCGCAGCCATGCTCTGATATGTCCAGTGCGTGGGGAGGAAGTACGACGGCACGCTGGGGTTGCTTGTTCCGAGCAAGTCGAGCAGGACGAAGAGACTGATGGAGTCTAGGGGTGTTCGATGCAAGGACGCGGCTTCATGGAATTGCGATTCCCATTCTTCGGCAAGAGATCTAGGAAACAGTTAGTGGTCCGGCCGAGAATAAGAATGATATGTACGGGGG
>SRQH01000330.1:0-29349 GCA_018360345.1 Claviceps sp. LM84 group G4 | reverse complement strand
TTTGGGGCCCCCCCCCCCCCCCCCCATCATTCGTCCATCCGTGGCGGAGATATTACGAAGAATCATGCAGAAAGAAGGGGGCGTTTCTGACGAAAGGGGAAAGCCGCTCTGATGAGCAAGGGTCCAAGGGGCATAGGCTCATAGCCTATGTACCTCCTGCATCATCTTATGTAGGTATGTATTAACAACAAAGGGTTGATTCAGGACTTCAGGAGAAATGCTGCATGAATAAAAGGCGCAGCACTCACTGGCTGGTCAGTGGTGCTGCACTGCTGTCTGTGAGAACCTACGGAGTATGGCAGGCGGATAAGTGTTCCCTAACTTATACATACACATACCTCTCTGTAGGTATACTGTTATGCAATAGGTTGAAGATTCTGGCGGCTTGCTGGAAAGAAAAAAATTACACAGAGTACTTTTGCACAGAGCTGTATATGCGTCATCGCCAGGCTTCTGATGCGACGGACCCTGGGCCCTAACTGCTCGCGATTGTGCCCAGATTGCAGACGTACGTAATCAATGTCTTTGATCTGTTGCTCTCCCGTTGCCTTCTATGTAAATGTAGGTATCATGCTGGGATTGGGAGGGGGGCCCATGCCAGGTGGTCGAGGCCCGTTATAGTTATAATTCATATCGATGGTACATTTATCGTCGAATGACCGCAACCGATAAACAGATTCACGGTGTTCGGATTTGGCTGAAGCTCGTAACCTCGTTTATCTACTGGACGCGCTCTTTTCAACCCTGTGGTCACACAATTCGGGAATCGGCTGTTCGCATCTTACATACCGGTACAATGTACATATGTATGTAGAAGGGTCATCTGGTCACTTCTGCATTGTCCCCCCAACCTGATCAACGAACTCAGGTGACGCAGCTTTGGCTCCCGCGCCGCTGCCGCAAGTCGCAACATAGCCCGAAGGGAGATGCCCGTTTGTCCTGCGGATGAGATGTCATATGAGGACCCTGGAATGGGAAGGTCGCCACTTTATTAAATAGGTAACGTCGCGAAAGGCTCTGGCATACGTAAAAAGCCGTGGTACGGGATGGAGTGGGTTGCCATACAGTATCACTGTACATTACTACATAATCAGTAAGGGGACAGAACCGCCTTAGCAAAGAGTGAGAGAGGTGGTGTACACGACTTTGAAAGAACTCGACGTAATGGTGTCATATCGTGTGCGAGTGCGGGTGCTACATACTGTAGTATCGTACAGTTACAGAGTAGCATCTCAAAGATTACCTTGATACACCGCACCAACCGACCAGGAACGTGGTTACGGATACAATAACCTCAGACTTACTCGCCATACACCCACTGACAGGACAGATACCTAGACGCATACACCAGCCGCAAGTTTTGCCAGTCAATAGCACGGCGCATTGCTTAGACAGGGGACGAAGCAGGATTCGATTGAAGAATCGGCGACCAGTTGCTTCAAGATTCAAGGTTGTACTCCCTAGGCGCGATGCCGGAATGTGGCTAACAGGCTATTCATCGTGATGCGGTTTTGACTACATGTTCTGTACTTGTTAAGAACACAACAACTACACATACTCTTTACACACACACACACACACACACACACACACACCGAAAATAATCAGGGAATACAGTGTACATACTCCGTACTACAGGCACATACATATGATATGCACACACAGCCCCTCCTCGTACTCACGAGTCACGACCGTATCCAGCACCTATGCGCAATGTCCCAGTGCGCATCGTTACCTCCCTAACACCATACTAAGCTACCTGCCACCTCTTGCAATTTGCAAAGAATGAGCTGTTTATTCTGACTAAATGAGAAGCTACCACCATTTAGTGTTTACCTAAACTACACCCATTGCCGTTCAAGTCTGAGTTTGGAGTTGAGTTTGCGATCCAGGGTTCGACTCAATACCAAGTGCCCACTGCCAAGTGGTTTCGGCACGCAATTATCACTGGCCTAGAATGCGATACTGCACTACTGTGACTAGTCCATGATCTCTCCTTTATGATAACTGACCTGACTTTGCTTGGTGAGGCGTGCCGAGAGCGTTACTGTCACGGTGTGTTGGACTTCTGGTCCTGGACTCCTGCTGGTCTTGATAGATTTGTATCTACGTCACTTGTCGACGGTCGTTCGGCATTTGTTTTTCAATTCTCCATTCGTAAAACGTCGTCCGTTGTAATAGGATGCTACAGTGTGCACTAGATTTACCTTCCAAAAGACCCCCCCCCTCAAGACAGCTTCTTCTGCATCAAGTCAGCCAGCTCGTCCAGCAAATCCACCGTCTCAGCCGGACTAGCAATCCAAGCCGTAGTGCCCACACTCCGGGCTTTAAAGTCATTCGAGCCCGCGCTCAGGAATTGATCACCAACATGGAGCGTGTTCTCGCCCTTGATGGCCGTGCCGCGTGGGTTTTGTCGCCCAAACCACTGCTGGCACACCGTCACGCCCCAGCTCTTGTCTCCAATGTCGACAAACACATCACGGCCGCCGTTGAAGGCACAAAAGGGGATTCCGGGTCCCCCGTGGCTGCGGATACGGCCGCTATCCCGTCCGGCCCGTCCGGCCCCGGCTGGTTGCACGTGCGAGCCGAGGTGGCTGAGCTCGAGGATCCGCTGGACCACGAGCACTGTCTCTTCGAGACTTTCGCGGGCGATTCGCACATGGGGATCTGATGGGACGATGCCTACCGCGCGATCTTTACGTACGATGGTGGCTGGCAGATTCATGGTGCGCACGCAGTCTCCGAGGGCTGATTCAGCCACGTCGAGGAGCGCGGTGATGTCTGCCTCGGACCAGGACGCCATTTCTGGGGTGAGCCACTCTTGTCGAGGCACGGGGGCCAGACGGTGGGGGGATGAGGGCTCGTATTGGAATAGGTAGTTGGCCTCACCACCCATAATGACCAGGCTTCTTTTCTGGCTGTCGTCTAGGTCTGTCGATGTGGCGACTGCCTCGAGTAGGCCGTGTAGACGGCCGTAGTACCCATCAGCCGTGGTGTATCCCGCAGCGGTGACGATTCCAATCTTGATATTCTTGCGCAAGAGATCTGCGTGCCGACCGAATCAGGATGGCTCTTGGTTTAAATTTGGGACAGGGAGAAATGGAGGCACAGACACGGCAGGTGGAACGTGTGTGAAAATGCGGTTTGAGACCAAGAAAAGATGACCACTCACCGAGAAGTCGAGGAATCAATGCACTTGAGGGCTCCAAGCTTTCTCCGTCATCATACAGCGTCACATCGCCATCAAACGTCGCCAGTTGCAGCGCACCACCCGTCACAGCCATGGTCTGCGCCGAATTTAGAACCAGCCGCACATCGTTGAACGAGGGAGCTACGTAGCGTCTAGAGGAAATGTACCGCTTGCGATCCTGGTACTTGAAGGCGGCTTCCAGAGGCAACCTGGTGAAGAACGGACCAGCCGTCGGCACCAGCATGCCGAGTTTCGATGGCATAGGCGAGAAATAATTGTCTGCAGAGGCCTCTTGGCCCTGGAATTGTAATTGGTGTTGCTTTTGACGCATGACTGGGGGAATATGGGTTATTTTTCGCGCTCCAAAAGAGATATAAGGGAATAGGAGACTAGGAGTTGGTAGAGGAAGAAGAGACAAACGAAGTAAACAAAAGAAGACATACTGTGATCATCAATCATCATCTCAACATCACGCATGATTTCTGCGTATCGCCGATGTGCCTCCTCCCCCATCTTGGCCACGCTGGCATCATCCCCCAACACACCCGTCGGCTGCGAGTACAGAACGAACGGGACCGCCAGGAGTCCCTTGATCCATTCTGCCATGCCGAATTATTAGCTTGCGAGAGAGCATCACTATACGTTGCACAACTTGGTCTAAAAACTTGGGCAAAAGAAATAGGCCGTCGAAACAAAGCAAGTGCAGGCCCGGACATGCAATGTACGGACGCACAACCCATGCTGAGGCTTGACCTAGGGAGCTCAAGATATGAAGAGATTTGGGCCAACATGAACGTACCGATAAATTGGTCCCGTCGATGCGTCTTGAGAGCATCTTGTAAAGCGTCAGAAAGAGAACACGCCGTGCGAATTAGTAGATACGTAGCCCGGAACCCCATCTCCGGCCCGTCTAGTCTAGTATAGCTGCAAGACAATGGAACAACGGAAACCTACACTCGACGCGGTATCTAGTCGTCATTGTATCGTTTGTTTTTTTTATTTTCGCTTCGTTTTCGGGGTGTACTTGTGTATCTTGTAGTGTAATTGTGTGCCTGTTTCTCGGGGTTTACATGTATGCTTGTTTGTCGAGTTGCTTACTTAAGTGCTTGATTGTCGGCATTTACTTACATTCAATTCTCGGGGTTTACTTCTGCTTTGTTTTTGTGACAACAATCACCGGATCTCTCCCACCTCTTTGGTGACTGCCACAGGACGAAGAGTGTTCACTGTTTTGGAATAGAGTGAAATAGAAAATAGATGAACGAGGAGCCGATGGGGTAAATCATAAATGCTAGGTAGATTTGGCGAGGCCCGTGGCATGGACTTCCGTCGGCTGCGTATTTGGGATTGACCCTCTAGACAAGACACACAATAGACACTCGGAAGCTATCCTATAGACGGATCAACCACTGTTGAATCAAGACGATTCGGTTGAGAAGCTGGAGTATGTAGGGCAAGAGTCGCGAGACATATAACGTCACGGGCTGGAGGGGGTTCAAGTCAAGGACCAAGACACAAAGTGGGGCGACCTGGCGGCGGGGCACCCTGCGGCCTGCGCGGCCCGCGAAAGTTGGCGAAACACGCATCAACAAGTACCTCATTAGGTAGGTAGGCATGTACGGATACGTATGTGACTCCTTGTCTTAAAATCTATTCTTTGTCTTCAGTGCCATCGACTGCTCGTCTAGGGCCTACAGCACCGCTTGCTCACCATGGCCGTCCACAATCTTCGCGGCTTTCCGTCGACTGTTCTAAACATCGAGCAGCCGTTGCTCGGCCGCTGCGTGCTGCGTCTTCCTCTCCCATGCTGGCTTCTTTCAAAAGCACATTTTGGTATCGCGTCTTTCTCTCTGTGTCATGTCAAGCAGCCAAAACTCTCAACACCCCTTTGGTTCCACGCATCCATGATTCAGTCTCGACACGCCATGAGAGTGATCCGGACGGCCTTAGCCTTGTCGACTCGTCAGACACACATGGTTGAGCATAGCTTACCCCGTGACTCTGCTCCATGTACTCCATCGTGTTCCTTCGAAACGCTTGTCAAACTTTTGCCAACCTGCATTCCAAATGTAAAAGCAGACGTGCCAGTAATCCTGCAACTCAATGCCCAAAAGAGTACTGCAACGGAATCTTTTCATCGTACTCTAGTTTATTGTAAACTGTTTGCTGCGACTTGTGCTTGTTATAGAGCCATGGGCTCCTGCTGAGCCTGTTGGGCTTGGTGAGCAGCAACCTCATCCGCCTTCACCATGATAGATTGCAGCATATTTTGCTCCTCAACTGACAAATGGCTGGCAAGATTAGCATAGAATTGAGGCCGTTCTTGTTGCATTTCTACAAGTGGCATCATCGTTAGTATTCACGTTAAGTTGTTTACCATGTGTCTGCGTGTGGAAAAAATGTGCGGGAAGAAGAGGGATAGTGCTTACTCATGAGAGTGGCTTTGAACAGTTGGTAGGGCTCGATCTTATCAAGTGCCGAGTTCAGTAAAACACTGTCTTCTCCCAATTCGTCGTCGTCAGCATCGTCGATCGCGTGACTGTACTTTTGAGCCTAGTGACACCACCATCAGTCTGTGTTCAATTCAATGTCTCCATGTTTGCGCAGGAGGCATGCGCGCAAGATTTCGCAAACCTCTTCATTCAGGAATTCCAAGTAAGCCTTATTTTCATCTTTCGATTCCATCGCCCCTTCGTCGATTGCTTCTTCTTCATCACCGTTCCAGTTGTCTTCGTTATCGTCCCATTCGTTTTCGTCGCCGCCATCGTACGTCGCGTCCAGGTGGAAGTCGTCACGCAAAGCCTCGTCGCGATCTGGATAAACGAAGGCATGTCAGTTTAGTTGATTCTTCATCAACGCGCAACGTGTTGCTGGGGGGGGGGGCTCAATTTGCTCACTCTTCATGGCATTCGGAAGTGTTCGGAAAAGTTCCGTGATGCCTTGTAGCAGCCGTGGCCATCCGACAGACACACTTGCTGGTACTTGGTCATGATTGAGGCTAAGAAGGGCAGAAATGGCGACGATGCAGAGCTTCTTATCGTGTACACGGCTGAAGGACGTCATGCTGCCAAACCACAAGCTGAAGAACCGATTCGTCCAGCCATTATTCTCGAGCACTTGTAGTGTCAGGAGTGGGTTATAATGGATTGCATTGATCACCATCTCCATCAAATGGATCTTGTAGCTTTTGAGTTTGATTTCCTGGCCGGCGAGAATGCTCATGGCCATGTTGATGAAGCCCTCAACACAACTGTCAATGTGCCCACGAAGACTGAGCATCATGGCTTCTGCAAGCTTGCAGGCACAGATCCTTTCCACTCCACCTTTGACTTGTTCAGTGAACATATCGGCCACCATTGTGTAAAGGGCTTGAATGTATTCAGGCTTCTGGATCAACTGAGGCGTTCCGTAGTGGACAAAGTTGTCCAGGGCAGGTAGCATGTCCTCAAGATAGTACTCAGCTCCAGCTTTAAAGGTTGCGTGTATCAGCTCAAAAGCCCGCCACATGTTTGGCGAGATCGCCTTGGCGGAAAAGGTACAGCTATCGATGATTTCAAAAATTTCGTTGTACAGGTCTGGACAACAAAGTCAGCAATCAGATCATTACCTTGAGCTCGGAGGGAACCACGTCACTCGTTTTTTCGGTGCCAAAGAAACGGAAAGTTCTTCATCTGAATCTCCGTTTTCTTTCTTCATTTTTGACAGCTATAAAGAGATTTGACATACCGTAAAGCTTGTGGTCGAGCGTGACTGTGATCACGGGCATGAGAACAGCCTCGATGTGGAGCAACACGTCTGGCGTGCTCTCAAGAGTGAGAATAAGGGTTCCAATGGTCTGCAAAACGCCCAAGGCGGTAATACTCTTGTCGTCGTAATCGGAGAATCCATGTTCGCCGTCGTCACTGACTTTGCTTTCTTTCTCGAGGAGCTCTCTCACTATTCGCAAATAGGTGTCACGAAGCTGCTCAGAAAGAGCAACGGCGAAGGGGGTAAGCTCCGTGGCAAAGATCTCAACGAAGTCCTCCATGACGTTGGCCAACGCATCAATATCAACTTCATTGGCCAGCTTGAGGAGCTGCTGCATAATAGTCGGAATGCTTTGCTGCATACTGGTGCGAATAACGTCATGTCTGATGAGTGGCTGGAGGGCAAGAGACGCAGTAACACGAACAGGTAGGGCAGGATCAGCCATGCAGTCGAGGATATGTCGATAGATGGTGAGCAAGTTGTTGACATCCTGGAAATTGAGCTGCTCGAATTTCTCAATGGTGTCGCAAGCTCGAGCTCGGAGATAGCCCTGACTGCTGGTGAAATCGGGAAAGACGTATCGAACAAGGAAGTATTCTACTTGATTGGCAATCGGACTCTTTTTGCTAAGGATGACGGGCGCAAGGGTTGCAATCATTCGCAAGGCACCTTCTTTCGCCACGTGGTTCTTATTGTTATCCGGAGCTTGCTCGTACTCGTTGACGACGGCATTGACGAACTTGAGAATCTCAAACGTCTCCTTTCTTCGACTCTTGGTCAGGTTGACCAAGAAGTTGGTGGCCGCAATGTCGGGAGCAGAAGCTTCTTCGAAGTAGTTTAGCTTGCGATGCAGATACTCCTCAGGCTCATCATGGAACTGCTCAACATCTTCCTCTGAAAGACACAACACAGGAAAGACAAAATGGGTGACAAGATTTGTGACATGAGGTCTCAAATGTGTCCACATTTCCTTGGGACGAACACTCTCGTCTAAAAATACCATGATGCAGGAGAGACATGGTCGGCTGAGCCACGATGTCTTGGCAACCCATTTTTCGATTTCTTGAAGGTAGTGCTTCAAGACTTCCGGTGCTATCGTGGTGATGAAGGTTTTTGCGAATTCGGCCGCCTCGGCGCCTTTGCCCGGGCTGGCAGGATTTCCATGTCTATTTCGAGAGAGAAACGTTTTTTCGTTAGTATTGGAACTGGACATAGTATCGACCTTCGTGTTCTGTGAGTTGAATGGATGGAAGAGAAAACAAACCGGATGAAAAGCCGGTTCAGATTATAGAAGGCCCATTTCTTCGCCTTCCACCAGCGGTGCCTCTCGCGTTCAAACGTATCGCCCTGCATTGCTGCCGCCGGCATCACTTTCGCAACAGTCTGCAAGAAGACGGTGCACCATGCAATATTGACCTGATGCTGGCGCAGATGTCCGCAAAGCTCGAGCTATTTAAAAGGCACGTGAAGAGAGTTAAGGTCAGCCATTTTTCTCTCTTCCATCTTGACATTTCGGGGTATTCTGTGATTTCACGTGAGAATCTGCTGCTGAAGTCTTCATTAACTCACCCAAGTGGCATGCTTGTAAGACTTCAGAGCCAAATGAAGCATCTCGGCAGCCTCTTCGCTTTCCTGGTTGACCAGTTCATTGCAGATAGTAAGCAGGCGGGGAAAGCTGTTCTCGACAATGATGTCGAATTGCGCTCTATCGGCATTTTCGTGAGATTTGTATCTGAATGAGCGGCAGATGGCCAGCAGACATTGGAGTCCGGCAAGCACTGAGCTTGGGTTATTGGTGTGTAATAGTTCGGTGGTATAGTCCATGAATCGGGGCCATCGACTGGGAAAATCATGCTGCAGTACGCGCTGAAGAACAGGAACGAGTTGCTGACGGACAGCGGCGTCTGAAGCCGCGAGGATTGGCACTAGACGATCCCGAATGCAGATCTTTTCGTCTTCGCCTATCAAGAATTCGCCATTGTGTTGTTCGGCTCGGTACCAAGCACGGTTGACGCGATGTTTGATGTAGATGACGGCTGGAAAGGCAGAATGTGAGAATGGGTCGTGTTCGAAGAACGTTTGCGTTTACTGCTGGAGAACTGGGAGAAGGAGGAGGAGAAGATAACATACTCGCGAGGCGCACACTGGCTTCTCGCTCGGCCTGCAAGATGTCGAATAGAGCATTGACAAAGCCCGGTTGCTCCTCAATCTAGTTTGCAAAGTCGGCATGTCAGCATTCTGTTTGATACGACCTTTCTGTTGCTGTCCATAGACGTCATGACAAGATGCGCTCCTCCACGTGAGAAAAAAAAAGTTCTCTGCCAGCGGCGGCAGACTAGACCGCAGTACCGGCCGATGAAGATCGGTGGCGGCCGTGCATCGAGCCTGTACTGCCTAGCACGATAGACATGATGATGGCTAACGTCCTCGAGTGTGATAGCAGCGCGGCGCAGCCGCCTTGAGTCGGGGATGGCATTTGGATGATGCTTTCCACGTCACGTACCTGCTTCAGCTGTAACTCGGCGCGGCGTCTGTTGTCAGCGTCGGCGGCCAAGCTTGCCCCAAGCAGTTCCCGAAGCACAGAGGTATCCATATTGATGCTCGGGAAATGGCGGGATTTCGCGAGGCTATTTGTAAATAGACGAGAAAGGGGTTGTGGTTGTGGCCGGTCGAGTCTCGGAGACGAGACGAGTTGGCGGGGCAAATTGTCAGTCGGTCTCGGTGGTGGGTGCGGGCGTAAAAAGGGCCAAGTCGGCGTGCCTTGTGGGCTGAGGGCGGTGGGATGTGTGGGTTGTAACTTGGGGCAGAGCGCCGTTGCGCTTCGCTGCGTGCTGTGCGCTGTACGCTATGCGGCGCAAATATTGACGAGCAGACCAGAAGTTCAGCAGCCGTCTAGAAGTAAGGCAAGCAAGCTACCTAGCTACCTACAGCAGGCGCTGTGCAGCGACGGCGCGGCTGACGCAGAGATCGAGGAACGAGGGTATCAAAGGCTCAACCGAGCAAGGAAGATGCAAGAACGATGTTCGGGGAGAGAGACAAAAGGCAAGCCTTTGTGGTTGAGCGGTGAACCTGGTTGAACCGCGGGGTAGTGCCGACGGAGGCAGACGTATACGTAGCTGGAACGGACTGCCAATGTTGGCATGAGAGGCCGGGGAAGAAGGGGGAAGCAAAAAAAAAGTTTGCGAAAGCATAAGACGACCGCAAGAATGTACACCAAAAGATAGAGGATTATCTAGCGTGGTACATACATACATACCTACCTCCTAGTATGTACGTAGGATGGGATGGATTAGACAACACCACCGCCCAGGCACGTTGCTCCTCTCTCATTTTTTCTTTCCTCATCTTTCCCGTCTTCTGCTCGTCTCAACATCTATAAACCAGTCTCATTGCGATATGCCCGCGTCAATCCCCAGATCATGGACCGAATTGCCCCATGAGCTGTGCGATGCTTGCCCGAGGTTCGCTGCCACGCCTCAGGCACGATGGCCTCTGTACGAGTACGTACAGTAAGTCTTTACAAGGTACATAGGTATGTACTCTGTACGGAGAGGTACCTCTCCGCTTTTTTGTCCTTCTAACTTCTTACCCCTGTATACCTAGGTACATAATAAGGTAGGAGGAGGTAGGTATGTACATATGTACCTAAGGTACTATAAGCTAAGAGACTACTCCGTACACATGTAACATATGTAGTACAAACTTACAAAGGCTCTTGAGTCTTGATATGTACGGAGTACGTAGCCGCATCCATTCAATCTCCATGTTTCATGCGTCAAGTTAGCATACCGCCCTCTACGTATGTAGGTATGTATGTATTAGGGAGCTCTCAACGTCATGCTTCAACTGCATGTTTCGAGCCCAACCTCGAGATCCTGAACCGGGCTGATCAATAAACAAATGGCGTACACACATGCACGTGCTATTCCTCGTCGCACAATCTTTACATGTAGCACGGCTTCAACATTCCTAGGTACTAATATAATACCTGTTGTTCAGAAGCCACTCCGCAGTCCCCATTGTCGTAGTAACATATGTACGTAGTGTCTGCACACCGTTCGCTATACCTCAAACGAGGCTTTTGTCAGTCACAGGTCACGAGTTACACCACAGCGCCAGTCACAACGCACACTACTGTCAGGTACCCTGTCATTCGGCCTACGTAGATATCATGGGGCACTCATTACAACTCATCACTTGCCGACATAAGCCATCATTACCCCATATACTTGCGACCCTTCGCCCCAAAGCCCGAGTAGCGATTCCTGACCATGTGAAAGATACTGGTATCCTTCCCATCAGCCGTGTTCATTTCTCCATAACCAATTTGCCAACCATCAATCCATAGATAGGCCCACAGCCTGCGCCGCGACGCAAAAGCTATCTGCAAGCCGAAGCAGCAAAGGCGGAATAGCGAACTAAAGGCGTAAGACAACTTTAGCGTGAACCGGGTTTCCGACTTCAGTGGAGGGAGTCCAGTATCCATGGGGTGCTGATGATTCTTAGGTCCAAAACATTATCTCACATTCGTTCATGTCCAGGAAGAACATAAGAAAAGACACGAAGGAAAATGCACGAGAAAAGGGATGAAATGTCATCACTTATATCAACGAGGAGCTTCCATAGACAACAACGATGACTCGACGTCATGACTCGTCCGGTACCCTAAACCGTGGCTAAACAGACAGGTCCAATGGACGAAGACAAGCGTCTTGGCATGGAACGCCGGACTTTGACTGGTACATAATTCGTTCTCATGGCAGGAATGAAGCTCAAGGCAATAATTCGATTGCAGCACTACCACCCGAGTAATCAGATGCTTTTTAGACGAAATATTGGAACCATGGAGGGCAAAAGGCCTGTATTTCGTCATGGGTCCGTCATCAAAAAGGTGGTGTGAACTTTCCCGCCCAAATCCAAGAATAGCGGTCATGAACCGAGACCTTCCTCCGTCCAGGGAGATTCCAAAAAATCCTTCGGCTTGTATTGAGAAAAGCCCTGGCAGTTTTCCAAAAGAGCCGGAGCTGGAGCGAGTTCCATGATCCATCCCCGGATGATGATAGAAAAAAAAAAGAAGACTTGCACATGCTAGATTTGTTCAAGCCTTGCGTAACAAGCAGTTGATAACAACCTAGACTCGTATTGTGGCGGATTCAAATTAGTTCACTTCCATGACGCGAATAAAGTCTATCACAAGATTCCACCATGATAAATGCGATCCTGGAACGAAAAGGCGACGTGGTAGCGAAGAGGTCCTCTTGAATCTTCTGGCTAGTATATACAAGCTGGAGTTCCTTACCTAGCTGCCTAGATGTCGTCCTCTTCTCTGCTTGGGCGCACGAAGCGAGGCGACACTTCACAGCCACGCAAGCCGATCCAGGATTGGTGACAGGCTGACAACCGAGGTCACGTACCAGTTATTACAATGGCCGTACGACAGGGGCCATATCCAGGCAGCAAGGTAAGAAAATAGAAAGACAAAGCTGGAAACTCGTGGACGACGACAGTCCCAAGTCGGTTGACCTACTCTGCACCAAAAGCAGAAAGCGCGTTCATGACATGATTGGCATCACTCGTCCCAAAGCCCCCGAAGAGCCAACGTAAAAAAAGAAAAAGAAAAAGATCGAAATATCCAGATCGAAACGAGATATCCCATCGAGTAACATGAGAAGCACCCAAAGATAATGACAAAAACAAGTATGCGGCAAAGTGTCCAGGAGCCTAGGGCCATGCGTTAAGAAAGGGAGACGCGAACGATGCAAAGCGCTGAAACAAGGAGCCGATGGATTCCAAATCACGAGTAGCCGTTCTTCGATCCAGAAGAAACGATGGTAGGAGGCACCAGATGAGAGAGCATGGCATCCACAGGAAGTAGCTCATAAAAGCAGCAGATTTGCTATCCGAAAGGCACAGGAATCCGGGAAGAATGAGTCCAGGTTAATGACATCCATGGGGAAGTTATGAATGAGCGTTTGAGCGCATTCCACCAATCCTGAGATGAGAAGGCTCATCCGACGAAATTCCAAGGTCCGGGTAGTCAATCCAGGAGAACAATAGACAGAAACAACAGAATATCACACGGGCTGACAAAACCATAGCAGGTATCTCCTCGAGCAGATCCAGGATGTGAAGATGGAGCACGAACCCAGAGACAAGAGAGCTAGGCTTCCAGCGATTTCTTTCTTCATCTTCGAGCAGTCCGGTGTTGTGATCTATCGCTGTCCCGATCACTATGAACAGGAATAGGGACAGGCGTTTGGTTTCTTGCAGCAGAGACAGAGGGCCGGGGGGGTCCCCGTGGTTCATCAAAATGCGGTTGGCCTTGTGCTGCAAAACCCGTCTGTGGCTGCTGCGACTGGTGATGGGAGGGCACGGGGCCTCCGGGCGAAGCTAAAAAAAACAATTAGACACTGGCTGGGCCTGTTGTTGGGTGAGCTGGGTTCCAATCAGCGCGTTTTGACGCACCTCGACCATAGAACGGGTCATGGGGCTGTTGCATAGATGAATACGAGTGACCGCCAGTTGCGACAGGAGGGGGAGCCTGGCTCTGAAAAGGGGCATATTGGGGCGCTGCCGCTGGATAACTAGGCTGAGGAGGGGCTGCCGTCGGGTAGATGGGCTGTGAAGGTCCAGCAGCAGAACTTCCCATACGACTTGAATAGGGATCATTGGAGGCTGCAAAGCCTGTCTGCGGCAAGTTGGCACCAGTGCCAACGAAAGGAGCATCTTGGGCCGTATGGAATGCTGGGCGCATCATCAAGCCAGCCTGATTGGAGGCATATCTCATCAGGTCCGGCGCGGCTGGTTGTTGACTCTCTCGATAAACGGTATTGAAGGTGCCACCGCTGGGAGCTCCATACGGTTGTTGCTGCTGCTGCTGCTGTTGTTGTTGTTGTTGCGGCGGCGGTTGGTAGTTATTAGACGCACCGGTGTACCCTGGGGCACCGGATCCAGGATACCGAGGGGCATCAAAGGAATCACGAGGATAAGACTCTGGCTGATAGGGAGGCTCAGTTGGCCCGTGATGCTGCCGGGACTGGTGAGTCTCAGAGTAGCGATATTGGACTTTTGGAATGTTAGATAATTGTCCGGCAAGGAAGTCAGCGGCATGGCTCGAGGCATAAATAGTCCTACCTCCGGGGGTATTGCGCGAAGTCTGCGCCCTTCTTTCGCTTTCCCAACGCGCCGAATCGGCTTTTAAGTCCTCAATCATAGCCTAGCAATTAGGTTTAGCAAGAACGTTTGTCTTAGTCGCGCCTTCTTTGCAGCTGCTTACAGATGTCAAATTTCGGTACGCAGTAACGAAGTATCCTTGGACTAACTGGCCAGTTTGAGGGTTCTGATTAAAACAATAATGGTTAGCATGCAGGGCTAATAATGTGGCCACGCCGTGAGAAGGGAAAGTTTGCAGTCGTTTGGCACACACGGGAGGCTTGAGCCTGACGTAAGATCTGGGGATATAGAGCGACAACGAGACGGGAGAGGAATAGGCAAGTTCAGCATTGCAAGAAGCGTATGCGTACCTCGTAGTGGCCTGGCCGCACCAGGGCGTCGTTGCCTAGATAGCGGCAAATGTCGGCGGAAATCACCTCACGATCGATTCCATCTCGGTCCACGAAATACTCGTTCTGACGACCCGTCGTAATGGCCTGGATAGGGGCTCCTGAGCTGCGGGCTGGTTGCCTCGACATATTTTCGGCGGTCTCGCAAGTTTCCGCTGGTCTCACTGGTCTCGCAGGCGGGGTTGAGCAGCTCGAGCCTGTGCTTATCGTGGACGGCGAGGGAAGGACAGGATGCCTGGTGGAATGCGAGTCGGCGACAGGGAAACAGGCGGGAGAAGATCAAGCGAAGAGATTGATGATCCAGATGGAAGAGGGAATAAAAGCCAGAAGCAAGAAGAAGGAGATGCACCAAAAAAAAAAAGGCGGCCGGGAAAAGACTTGCACGGTTTAGGCTTGCAAGATGGCGGCAAGTACCTACGGAGTAAGTGGCAAGGGCGAGAGCGAGGGCGAAGCGGCGCGGCTTTCTTTGCAGCAGCGGGGAAGCGGGCTCTGTGCTGGAAACGCAAAACGGGGAATGGCTCCACGCAGGCTTCAAAGTTCAGGCTTTGGGCGACGGAGGCCAAGTGGGGCGGACTGCATAGGTGCTAGTGCTACATATCAGCCCAAAGTCGGGCGCAAAAATGTCGCGCGGCTGCGCTGAGATGCTGAGATGCTGGGTGCTGTTGGGCTACAATTCGTCATGCCCGTCCTCAGCGCCGTCGGTGACCACTGACGAGTCTACAGAGTACCTAGGTACGATAGCAGAGCACCCAGCGACGAAGCACGTCAGGAGTCCTCAATACTTCGTAGGTACATTAGGTACTCAGGACAAGGGGGCAGCAGGTTGGGCACAGGGTTGGGCCACGTGCGCCAACAGAGGCAAGCGTCGAACACGGGGCGACCTTCCTTCATCCGCGATGCTCTGCTTTCCTTCGAACAGGTGCACTTTTGCCACCGTATCAACCTCATAGGTACATACCTAGGTACCTAGTCACTCGTATGTACATACAATAAAACTTGACAAATACCTACCAATTGCTCGTTTTATTTTGCCGTGCACAATGGGCGTCGATAATACGGAGTAAGGCGGTACCTTATAAATATAATAATGTCGCGTCGCAGCGGTGGGGGCCCAAAAAAACTCGCTGTACCCTCTCTTGCAAGTTGGTTCCCTGTCTCAGCGCTCAAGTTCTACCTAGGTGTGTATTTTATAAGAATGCCATGATGAGTCGTGATCAATAAGCAGCCCAAGCAAGGCCGCTTTAGGCTCAGGTCGGCTCAAGACTGATTGGTGTGACTTCTGTCCTGTCGTTCATTCTCTCCTATGAGAACGCCTTCTAGCCTGGTATGGCACCGTGAGGCGATGCGAAGCGATGCGTAGCGCAAGCCATCAAGAAACTTCGAGGTGAACTACGCAAAGTATGTACACACCTCGACTGCGTCAACAAGATTGGGAAGCAAAGCGCTGAAAGCCACAAAGTCACATACGTAATTTACACTCTGTACACTGCTCAGTGATCCCAATTCAGCGTGATGCGATTCAATGCCCGACCAACGCTGCTGGAACACACTTTACACACCCCTTTTCCCGTGAACTCGCCTTGTAGCGCTTCGCATTCTTTCTACAGTACATACATAGTATAATGCGTCGAGTTCTCCCATCTACCTGCTTCTTAGGTACGTATTGTTCATTGCTTATACCAACATCGATCCGTAGACCCTGAGGTGCTTATAATGCTGAGGACATGGAGTTCTGCACGCGAGGAAACAACCGCGACAGTAGAGCAAGTAGGCGAACTGATGAGACAGGACAAAGCAGAAGAAACAGCGCGACTAGTTCGCAAGTTGCAACAGACGCAGTCCGCTGAAGTATGGAGTAAGGAAACGTGACCGATTCACCTCAACAACTACATACATAGGTAGGTATGTATGTATGTACATACATATGTACATACCTAGATCATCACCTGACACCACCCCAAGATTGCCTATAACAGCATGGTGTTTTTCGGGTACCCTGCTAGCGTCTATACATGTCATGATGTACATACTGTACATAGCGCGGTACTGAGCTTACTCTGACAATCAAGTAGTAGGTATGTATGTATATAGGTACCTAGTAGGTATGTAGACGTGTCAACAACACAATCTTCTACATACCTATGTCTGTACCTATCATCACAGACTCACAGCTTTCTTCGAACGTCGGCATCGACCTCGACTTTGAAGCAATACAAACTTCCCTTCCGTCACTTTCTCAAGTTGAAAATGAACTCTCCCTCATCTCCATTATCGCAGCCATCTTTGCGCACCAGCGAGGCGCTGGCCCGCGCGACAATTGCGCGACCCCGGCTTATTCGAGCGTCTTGACAGCAACAATAGGGCCGTAACGCCACCGTCAACGGCAGTGGTACCGCAAGACAGACTGTTTCTGTTCCAGGTTCACGCTGCCAGCTATTACGACGCCAACGACAGCAATGACAGCGGTGTCGCGGCCATACTCAGCTCACCAACGGTCTCTACACGCCTCGCGTTGCAACAATGCCGAATCACATGAAACAACAGCAGAAAGCTTATGGGCAAGTATCTTCTCTGCTTCTTTGCAAGGTCTCGCAGCCAATTCTCGCGCTTATCAACCTCAACAGCGCCAGTTGCCAGCTTTTTACTACCTCAACCGCTCCAGCAGGTGCCGTTGCAGAGTCTGCAAAGCCGTCACCAGCCCCAGTCTCGTCCATCGAGCAGCTATGGGCAATATTCAACGCTTGGGTGGTTGCAACCCCGGCTGCATACGAAAAAGCGATTCAGGATGCCGACGCCAGCTCGTGCGTAGCTATCACGAGCTTCAATCTCAGTCGCCAAGTACGCCTGTTGGAGTCAACGACAGCTTCGGATGTCGCGACCTCTGTAAACAGATACTCTGTCGGTCGCATCAGTTCCTGAAAAAATCGCCGTCCATGGCCTCCAGCGCGGCAATCCGGCTGGTCCGTCGGTAGTATGCTGTACGATACATAGTAGCGATTATGTAGTTGCGGGCAAATGATACGGTCAATATGGCTCATTTTGGGTGAGATTTGAATAGCCAAACCGACCCAAGACTGCTTCTTTTCAGCGCTCCCATGTTCCATGAAAAGTACTATAATTCGTCATACGTTGTATGATCCAAACTTGAGCCTCATCTTTGATCCCAGCACGGGCGCTCAGCACCTTACGGACGTCGATTAAGGTATGTACATATGTACCTACAAAGCGAGATAGGGTCAGCTACAGCATGATTGGCTGCGCTACAGATACTAGCAGGGTACCGGAACACATCATACCGATTTGGGCAACTTGGGGTGGTGATGATCTACCTAGGTAGGTACATACGGAGTACATACGGAGTACATACATAGGTAGTTATTACTCCCCTGTAACTACGGAGTACATATGTACCGATGTGGTTATTGTACTCTGTACTCCGTACAAGCTGAATGAGGTCATTTTGTCCGCTGCAGCAGCCATTTGCAGGACAAACCTTCGTCTCGGGCCGCCGTTGGGTATCGATGCTTGGGCCAATTGCAGCCCAATACGCCGTGCGAGCTAACATGATCAAGCCCGTTGGTCTGTGGCCAGTGGCCACTGGCCACTGTCCACAAAAGGCCGGGGAGAACTGCGTCTGTACTCCGTATGTTACTCCGTACAAAGAACCGCCAGCCCGCCGCCATCGTCCGCAGTGCCCTCATAATGCTTCTCAGTATTCGTACCTAACGCAAATAACACGCGTATTCACAGTGCCTCTGTCTACAGTCTCACATTGCTATGCACCTATGTAGGTACACCTCTGTGCAGCAATTGCATTGTCACTGCAGAGTAGGTAGGTACGTGTGTACAGAATAGGTACATTAGTTCCCAGGCTTTCGAACCCGCCGTGGTTGGGCACGTAACCTTCCTTTAAGCACGCGTTGTCAGTGGTCACAGATTCATCATTTGTCGTGGTCGGGCCCCGGGGTCGTCAAACAAGAGGACCCCGCAGTGCGCACCAGCAGCTCGAGTCCAACAAGGCCTTACGGAGTATAATAAGACTCCAGACTCCAGACTCCAGAGACACGACTGGGTATTGACACTAGCTTGTCAACTAGCTTGTCAGGCTTATTAGGCCAGGGGTCGCCTGTACTTCTCGGAAAGGCTCTGAGCCCCTGCCCCTTCTTCTTATCCTTCTTGATCAAGATATCTTGCAAAACATCACTATGCATTCCGAGTGTAGAGCACAAGTGAGCGTGACGAGTCTCTTGATAGAGGACAGAAAGGGCCAAGAAAAAGCATCATGATTTGCAACAGGGTGACACCTTTCGCAACATTGTTGACTGTGTGTAGACGCGTAAAGCTGCATTATGCGACATACGCCAAGAAAGCATGGTTTCGGGCATCGCCACAGCCAACACATTCTTTTCCGCATCTCAGCCGAAACTGAGCTTCTTTTGGCCCCGTTCTAGCTTGCCATCTCGATGCCGCTTTGATCCTGTCCCCAACCCCTTTGCATCGAGATTCTGGGATGTGGAGGTGTGTTGAGCATGTTGGATAGATGTCCGCCCGACTCGTTCCTCTTCGTAAAGATCTTTTGCCATGTGCCAGTCCTGATGGCTTTGTAGACTCTGAGCCTCGTCAAAGGTAGCATCACAGCGTGAACATGAGAATCCGGCTATTGATGTCTGGCTTTGACTATGCACTTGCGCCGTCCAGTCTTCGGCCGCACCTAGACTTGACGTCTCGGCCATGATAGTGGCCACGTGCGTGTTTTTGCTGATATTCTCCTTCTCCCTGCAGAGAAATCGCTGTATTCCAGTTCTCGTGTTTCGCGGTTTTTTGCATGGCCGCTCCACACTCTGGACCAGTTGCCTATTTGGTGATCCAGAACGTTCGCATGTGGCTTCGTCGCTTTTCACGAGAAAGGCATCAATGCCCATGTTGCGCTTGACACCATCTTCAAATCCTCCAACGCTGAGACTGAGATTAGCGCAAGGCCAAACGTTCCCTTCTGAGACAATCTGGGAGAGTAATTCTTTTGCAGAGTGGAAAAGAAAACTCTCGTTGATTGCCTTGCCTGTAGGTATCGGTCCTTGCCTGCTTCTAGTTTGGCCAGCGCATCGGTGATGCAGGTTGATGGAGCGTGGCCGCCGCTTGTTGTCTAACACCCCTTCCTCGACCAGTCGAGAAAAGATATCACCTGCGAATATCCTCAGCCATCTGACGGCTTGTTCCTCTGTGGTAATGCTGGGCCTAAATGATTTCGCAGATAACATTGACTTAATCTGTGTTCTAGGATTAACTTCGCTGGCATCGACGCCGCGGACTGTGTTATAGAGCCATAATCCCGTCTCCTCGCCGAGACTAGATCTCATACGATCCGGCGATATAGCCAGGAGATCCTTCACGAGGTCTGTCTTAAACGTGGACACAACCTGATCTCCGAGTTTGCCACCCAAATTTCGTATTTTTGTCACCTTGAAGTCTGACAGAAACGTATGGACCGCACGACTCCGCACGACAGTTTGGCTGTTGGGCTTTTTGAAGCCGGAACCCAACTTGCTAATCATCTTGTTACTGGCTATACCCGCTGAGCAGGTGTAACCTAGTTGCTCACGAATTCTAGCGCGCAGACTTCGTACAATCTCTGACCCAATCAAGATGGCCACGTCGTCCCAGTCTGGATCCTGACTCTCCTGTTCTTCATCCAAGTCCACCAGCGCGTCAGCTTTCCAGTCAAGAGCCGCAATGGATGGGAGAGGAAGTTTCTCTGTCGGATCGTTGTATGGGGGGGGTGTTGATAGCTCCGGAAAACGCTCTAGTAGCACCGCATGGACATGGGCTGACAAATCGAGAAATACTTCGTCAATGCTGGCTTTCTCAACTCTCTGTAAATTGTGAGGGAGACTCTCCTTGATGACAGCGAGAATCTTCCTTGACTCCAATCTGTACGGATCAAGCGAGACTTTGTCCGAAGCGATGTTTGCAGCGGCATCATCGCGGTATGCCCACTTGTCGTCCCCTTCTCGCCATGTAGCGACGTGCTGGGCGATTAGAGAAGGACATAGCTTCTTTGCCTCGTCGACATTGCAGTGTCTGCTGATACCGAAGCTGCGTGCTGGATAGTTGATCGCGATGAGTCCTTGCCTGTGCAACATGTGAGAATGTATTATTCTAGTGCCGGTGATAGTTGAACGGGCTGGGGATCTCACCATTGTTGCACAGCGAGAGGCTGATCTTCCGGTGTTCCAAGCCTCACCATCTCACATTGCGCATAGAAGGCATCGAGGTCAACATGTGCGACGACCCGAAGAGGATTGGATATATTAAAACAAGCCAGTTGGCCAAGCTGACGGTATGTAAATTGGGATCGCCCGACAGCGCCGGCGCCCGGGGGCGATGGCGAAGGCAACGATAGTGACGACATCGCAGAAGACGCAACATCAGCTATGAGTTGCTGTACCTTCCAAAATAACCCACGCAAGGTCGACAGTGCGGAGTAAAGGTGAACGAGTCCGTGATGGACTAGGGCCTGTATTTCGTTATCAAGATTATTGACCGATCAACGTGGCGGCCCTAGAGAACTTCGGTAGAACTCAGAAGGCGCGAATTGTTGGTGGCAATCGCGCCCCACTCGAATTGCGGGAAACTAATTCAAGTTTTCGCAAGCTTCATGCAAAGCCGTGAGATGGATGTACCTACACATACATGTTTTCGTATCATGAGGGCGAGGTCCATTCTGGAATCCAGTATCATATTCTAAAGCTCTCTCTCAGGACAGTCAGACGATGTTGCCGAAGTTTAGTAAGCAAAAACTCCTTCTGCGGCCCAAATGAAGCCGTAGGGTAGGCGGAGCCAAATGACATGCGGATAACATCGTGGGACTCGGGAGGGATCTCAGGTATGTACATACATACATACTGTGAAAATGCCAAGACGGTGAGGGACGAAGATGAAACTCAGGCCAGTCATGCAGAGGACGAATATTCATACCGAGTATCCTCACTCTATGTCTGTCTTGATGGTTTACCAAAAATCAAGCATAAATTTTGGAGCTGTAATAAGTTTACATATAACTCAGCCCATCGTCTCCGGTACAGGCACGAATGATCGGCACACACGGAGTACAATGAAGGCAATACATAGACATAGTGAATATCTTACATAAGCAGCTGTTGATATTCTGCTTTATCGAGTTTCACAGATAATGTTGCCCAAGAGCCACAAACCTCGTCTGGTACCGAACGAGGTCGCTTTAGCGTTAGTGAAAGACTGAGGAAATTTCTCCAGTCGACAGTTGCAACTTGCAACACTGAAATATGGCGGACGGTCATGTTATACATAGAAAGACTCAGGAGCTTATGCAGCGGCGACCTCATGGGTATGGATGGGGCCATAAAACCTGCTATGTACCTATGTATGTATGTACTACATATCGGGCACCAGCTCTGGCGTAAAAATGGCACCAAAAATGTGGCTGGGCTCCGGTGGTCACCGACATCGCACCCGAATCCGAGTGTGTGTGTGTGTGTGTTTGTATTTGTCGCCATTACATAATCGAAACAATCGACTACGATGATCCCTAAGGGGAAATCAGGCCAGCTAGCGCCATACCTAATTAAGTAGATACAGGTAACAACTTCGGCTCGCAACACATAATGCGAATTTATTATTCAGCCACCTCTTCTCCGTCAGCGGATATCAAGGTTGCCCATCCCGCAGAATGGGTATTTTTTCCAACCAGTTCCTTCGATTGAGTCTGAGACTACAATCGAAGTTATAGAACTGTCCGGAAAAACACCCGAATCCGAGTGCCTCCCGTGCCGGCACATTACAGCGCTAGGGGTCCTCTGCAGGCACCGCCTCTCACAGCGAATCCGCGATAAGCAGCCAATTGAAGAGGAAGAAATCGATCCGCATTGGCGAAGATACCGCTTTGGAGCTCCGGAAGACAATAATACCGTCGTGGGACCTTTTGATCCTCTTGTTATTAGGGGAAAGGGGCGGCCTAAGGGCTCTGTTGCGGTAGATAAAAGTACCGACGTCTCCCGGACTGCTCGGCGAGATCCTTCTTTATTCGAGCACGTTCAGGCTGCTGAAGAAGCTGAGGCTCGGCTACATCGCGAGACTTTGAATGCGTCAAAGGCACCATCTTCAACGGCTCCCGCTGCGATCGATACGACCCGATTGTCTACAACAGCTATAGGGCTCCAAAGGCTAGAAGCTGGTGACTCTTATGAGCCTGGAACTGTACAGCCTCGGGCGTATATGAGGGCGGTCAATCGAATTGAAGATATCGAGGATGACGCCGGTGAGGGCGCTGAAGGTGGCCCCCCTGCCTCGCCGGGCCCTGCTACGTGCGATGAAGCCGGGAATGAAGCGCCGTCTTGGCCTGACGAAGAGATGTGCAGTCAAGATGCTTCAGGTTGGATTGATGCTACACAGATACCACCGGATTACGAGGGTGATATTGACGAATATATCACAAAAAGGCTTGAAGAGCAGAGGGCACTGCTTGAGGCGTCACAAGATATAATGCAGTCACTGTCGGACGTTGAGTAATTCTCGCGATAGCTTCAATAAAATAGTCGTATTCAATTGTGTGGGTGGTGCACATCACGTGACGCTTTTCTGCCAGTCTCAAAGACAATGATTACGTGGTTTGTATGTAAATTTGCGTGCGCGGCCGGTAACGGCTGTCGAACGCCACGGCGCGCCACATTTTTGGTGCCATTTACGCCAGAGCTGGTGCCCGATAAACGCACCCTTCTGCCATAGGTACATAGGTATTGAGGAAGGTTTCATTCAGTCTGCGTATCAATGCAAGCAAAAAGTCCACCTTGCTGTTGACAGGAGAAGTATGCCCCGGTTGCATGATCACGAAATACTTACATAGCTAACGGAGTAGACAAGTGCAGCTACATAATTGCAACCTGGTAAAGATCAGAAAATACGCTAAGCGTGTTGTGCTGTTCGAACGACACTTAAGCATACCAATTACCAGGTACTTGCCTCTGACCGGCCCCGCGTCTACTCCATAGGGCAAAATGACTGTTATAAAACTTGTTTGTGAAAAGTAGAGGGAAAAGAAAAATCCCTGTTTCGTGAAGTGCACGTCTTGGTTGCCTCAGACTTGCCATGGCTGATGATATACATAGTCTTGCTGGAGTCACTTCAGATTCCCTTGAGGGGACTCCAGGGCCGTGATGACAGCAAGGGGCGGGATTGAGATTTTCCATCGTCCTGCATGTGAATACCTACATATTTAGCGCAGAGCTAAGACATGTCAATTGATATTCTCTCAGTGGATCACACAGCTTCGCCCTTGTTCACTGGCGAATGAAATGAGAGGCTAGTCACTGCCGTGGGTGCACATCGGTAAGGTAGGGGGAGATTCAATGTCGCATTGTCTGCAAGGACAGAGAGACTCAGAGAGCACGAGAAGAACACATCTCGGACTCACCCGCTGGAGCAACATCACTGAGAATCGAGTTTGGCGACAGGTTGACTCTTCACTAATAACACCTGGCGCAGGCGATGCCAGGGCATCAAACCGTCATGTGTCTCGCAGGATTCTGGGGTTCTTGTTCCTGATAATTGTGTTCCGTACCTTGACTCCGTATGTATGTACCTGAGTACATACATACCTACCTATGTATCTCATGTTCATGTACGAAGTACCCTAGGTACGGAAAGTACCAGGTACATACATATAGTTGAGGCGGGGGAAAAAATGGATCGTAATCAAAGATGGTCGCAGAGCATCGGCGGGAAGGAGCATCAGTCAACTGGCTAGGCTGTACTGGGTATGGCGTGAGGGAGGCACATGCAGCTTGCGGCAGGTGCAGCCGTTTCGCACTTTCCCACTTTCCCATCATACCGCAGCCACGGTTCATTCCATCTTCACCTGTTGCAACTTGCAAAAGCTCCCGTTCTAAGAAAAGCCCATTGATTCGCTGGGCCCCGTTCTTCAGCACGATGTCGACTCGTCGAGTGCGAAACTTCAAACACACGTCCCACTCACTCATTGTGATATTAGCCGGCATGCCTGGCAAAGAGCAAAAAAGCAGCCCTTCAGGGCCAACACGTGCACAGTGCGCGGCATGTGCCAGCTTCCCCAGATTCTTCACATCACGATTCACTGCCGTCACGTCAGGTGATGGCAGCATGGGTAGCGAACACTCGCACGCACTCAACGCTCCAATCGGGTAACAAGACGTCGGACTGCTCCGAGCCGAGAGATGTCAGCTTATGTACCTACCGAGTTTTCCGCATGATAATACCTATCTCTGTATTCTCAGGGGAACCTGGAATGTAGATCCTGCAAATTCGGGCTGAGGCTAAAATCTGTCCACAGTCTGGCCAGCTGGCGATGGGGCTGTCGGCTGGACAAGATCCGTCAGGTGCGTTGCCGACGTCGTTGGTGTTGCCAAGTTCTTCGGCCTTCTCCCTGTCCTTAATTTTGCTGCTACCTACATATGATATTGCTGTCAGTTGCGGTCGCAACACTGCAAATGCAAGACGTTGCGCTCAACCGAAGGCTGGACACAGAGCAAAAGACGGATCCATATTTGGCCTGCACGACCCGATGTGGCGTATCCGGAAGGATTGCACCGAGACTTACGGAGTACAGAGTAGGTATGTACATAGGTACATATATTATTACTCAATACTCATAGAGATGGTGTAAATTTGCTTCGTACATACCTAGGAGGTATGTACCGTCGTTGGAGTGCCGTTTACATGCCGTTGAATCCCCGTTGGTTCGACAAAGCTTATTTGTCCAACATCTTGCTTTTGCTCCACTAATTGCAACGTCGTCTCTACCTGGGCCTAGGTAGGTACCTAATGATACGGCTCACGGCCAGGGTCACGCACGTGGATGATCATGCAATTCACTGCTCGGCTCGCGCACGAGGAGATGCTTGCCTCATTTACCTCATTATCGCCTTGCGAAGCATTGCCTGTAAACACGAGCTCTTTGCGATGACTGAATGAGCTACGCCAAGCTCGGCCCTGACGAGCCTCTTTTGGGGTAGAGTCATCTCTCGCGGTTGCCACCGCTCACGTGCATTTTTGAAGACACGATGATACGGAGTAGAGATATAGTGTGATACACATTTACCCACCCCTGGCCCGGTTCCGCATTCCCCTGGCATCATGAGGAGAAGTCGAAGCAACCCGACAGACGCTAATGTTAACACGGAATAGGTACCTAGATTGCGCCACAAGTCTCGTGTGTGCCTTGCATGTGCCTGGTACTACATACATACTTATGTAGGAATTTTCTATTTTACGGATTCGTACAGCATCCGCAACGCGGCTCGCTTGTCCAGGGACGTATGTTGGGGACGCTGGGAATGGAACAAAGCGAAGGCGTTTTGTTTCATTCATCCATACATATCCCGCCGCTATCTCCCCCGCCGCTGTCTCCCGCCGCCACTTGGCATGGATGATGGGGGTGATACCAAGACACGCGGGCTTTCAGACTCATTGCTGCATGTCGCCAACCGTCGTAGCACGGCCACAACAGTCCCGTACATCCGTCTGCATTGCTGCTGCGCATGAATCCCCTGGCACTGCAGAGTATGGACGGCTCAATCCAGATGCCAAATGCAGTTCGAGTCGAACCGGACAGCCGGGGCGTGCGTCAACGCAGAAAGACCCTACAGCTGCTGCTAAGTCCCTTGTCAATCTACCACTGCCAGCCAGATTCTTTTTAACTAAGTGCCGACCCAGGTGAAGCGGTCGTCTGCCAGTTTCCGTGGCCACTCTGCCTCTGTTCTGCTTGTCCGCCCTGCCTTGCCAGTCTACACATACTCCCTATCAGATGCAATCCTTCAGTTGAACGGCCGACTGCATTGCTTCACCTCTCAGAATCAGAAATGCTCCTGTGCTTGGGTGATATAGTAGGAAGACCTGGTTCGATCCTGTCAGCCCTCTTACAAACGCAGTCTCCCGTCACTTGTCCAAGCACAAGCGGCCTGGCCCATCTTTTCGAGCACACAGCCACCAGACGTGGCATCGTCTCAGGCCGGAGTTTGATCAGTCGTACAGCGTTGCTGACCCCATCCGCCAGTCGAAATCGACTCTTTACATCTCTTGGTCGTGGAACAAGTCGTCGAGCTTTAGCCTTTAATACGGTCACCCATTCCTACATGATCATCACCAACCCTGTCGCTCGGCTCTCTCAACTTCCAAAGGGACCAATCGCGCACCATGACTCCGGCCATGGCCTTGAAATCCAACGACCGATATGCCAGGATCAGCACAATAGAGTGGGCATGCTCTAGTCTGTCGCTCTTGGGATGCCTGTTCATTATCATCACTTTTTGTTATTCGACGGCGTTCCATAAGCCCATCAACCGGCTCGTCTTTTATGCTTCATTTGGCAACCTGTTCACTGTTGTCGGGACACTGATGTCTCGATCATACCTTCAAGACATAGACTCGTTCGGCTGCCAGTTCCAAGCAAGTCTGATTCAACTGTATGTTCCGAGGGCCTAGACTCGTTACAAAGCTCAGACGGCCTTGCTGCTATGTCGATATTGTTATTGTATGCTGACGAACTCTTCCGCTCCTGGTAACAACAGTTTTTTGCCCGCAGATGCCTTCTGGACTCTGGCAATGGCGATCAACGTGTATCTTACCTTTTACTTCAAATTCGACGCTTCGCGATTGAGGAGAATGGAAATACCGTACCTGATTGGGTGTTATGGTTTGCCAGCCATCCCGGCTGTGGCGTTTCTTTTCATCAAAAGTTCAGAGGGAGTACGGGTCTACGGCAACGCAACTCTATGGTGTTGGATATCCCAAGATTGGGATGTTCTTCGCATCGCTGTCTTTTACGGTCCCGTGTGGTAAGTCGATTTGATGGCAGCTGATTCGAGCAGCCTCGTCATCACCACGGTCACCACCCTTTGCGAAGCAAGAAGCAATGGCCGCTGACTATCTAGAACAAATAGGGTGGTGATTTTTCTCACGTTCTTCATCTACCTGCGAGCTGGCCGTACGATATATGAGAAACGAAAGCAATTGCGAGGCTTCAATTCCTCCGACGCAGACCCAATGTCTATGAACGGCGAGACTGTCACCACGACCCGAACGACAGAAGTGATCATCACGACCGAGGTGATCGGACCAGAGGGATTCCATCTCGACCCCTTGAATTCACGAGATCCGATGAATATCCCCGGACACGGCACTAGCATACCCACCGGAGTCTACTCAGTCCATATCACGGCAGATAGCACCGCCTTTCAGCATGGCAAAGACGATACTATCATGTCGCGGCATGGATCGGCGACCCAGCAAGCGCAATTCTTTTCACAAAACCAGCCGCGGAAAGCAGCCACCATGGCCCGTCGACGTAATCACGAACTCAACAATGCAGCTTGGTCATACACAAAGTGTTCCATACTCTTCTTTACCGCCATCATCATCACCTGGATCCCGTCGAGTGCGAACCGCGTATTCTCCCTAGTCCATGACAAAGACACCTCATTGCCTCTGGAGTATATGAGCGCGTTCGTGCTTCCCCTACAAGGATTTTGGAACGCCATTATTTATGCAACGACGTCGTGGTCAGCTTGCAAAGAATTATGGGATCACTTAAAATTCAAAAAGCCGTCTGGTTGGCCGGCTGAACCACATGGCAAAAGAAGTCAAAAAAGAAGCAGCAGGCTGGACGCCCGCTTGCAGCGCCGCAGTCAGTTTATCCCACCGGCAGGCAGCACCAAGACTTATTCGTCGGAAAGCACAACGGAGCTAGCGAGTGCCAGGACGCACTCCGCAGATGCCAGCTACCAGTGCTAAATTCAATGCGTTTGAGACGCTATTGCTATCACATTGATCGTTACGGATTATCTTCGTCTCACTTCTAGATTTTTTTCTTATCTACTTGCTTTTCTTGTGTATGTTCTCTTTCTGTACTATGGTGGACACTGGAGTCTGGACAGCCCTGAGCCTACAGGGATTTCCAAACATTGGATGAATCCCTCTCAACAACAGCATTGGAATTTGGCACGTCACAGACGCAGTCCGTACTATGACCACAATACCTTGTCGCAGATCGATCAACATGATGGCTGCCTATCTTTTCTGTTACTGTTTCTTTTTCGTCTTGTTCTACGACACGACATACATACTGGCATCTGATGGGTGGCTTTGCGTCTGATCGAATTATCGATTGTTATTGGAGGAATACCCACTACGTACATACCTTGTTTTACGACCATGCAAAGAGCAAGAACGGTGGGCGCTTTCATGACCTGACCGGGCAATATGGATGATATTAACTCCCCGGATCGAGTGGTTTTCCGATTTCGTCATGTACATAACACTAGCTTCATTTCTTTGTTCTAGATTTCGATTTCATTTGTGTACCTATCTCGATGAGCCCGCCCGTGGTACAGATACCTAATGAGTCCTTTCATGGGAGTAGTGCGCAGTTTGAAACTGCGTCAGCGCACGGGAACTCCCTGACCTCGGTGTAACCCTTCCGTGACTGTCCTGGCCCCTGGGTTCAAGGATATTGCGGGTGATTTGGTAGAGGCAGGGCGGCGGGCTTGGGGGGTTTTCTTTTTGTGATATACAATTATACATACTCCGTACACACATACCTACCTAGGTAACTCTCGGTATCGCTTGCACTCATGCCCATGGGGGGCGGGTGCGGCGCCGGCGGGAGGCATTGATCCTGGTGCGCCGCAAAAAAAAGCATCGGAAAGCCACAGATTTCTAAACAAGGCAAAGCAAGGGAGACCTTAATGACCACCCTTATAACTGCTTAATCACCACCATGATAACCTAAAATGGTATAGTGTGTTTCTGGTACCCTGCTAGTGCGGTACATACTCTATCTAGCGC
>SRQH01000033.1:0-80962 GCA_018360345.1 Claviceps sp. LM84 group G4 | reverse complement strand
ATAGTACAGTATAGTACAGTATAGTACAGTATAGTACAGTATAGTACAGTATAGTACAGTATAGTACAGTATAGTACAGTATAGTACAGTATAGTACAGTATAGTACAGTATAGTACAGTACAGTCTAGTACAGTACAGTATAGTACAGTACACTGTACAGTATAACCCAGTGCCACATATGAGACTTTGATCCGCGCCATCTCCACAAGGTGGAGCTTCCTGTGCCGCGTTTTCCTCTGCGGCTTCTCATCCGAAGTTTGGTTGACATCTCACATTACCTGGTATGTACCTAGGTAGGTATGGACCTACAGGCTACTACGTGCAGCGTACCTGGGACCCCCTCCCCTTCTCCTCCTTTAATCCCCATCATGGAGTCGTGGAAACCAGGAAATCCGAAATACTCACCCGGCACGTTTTTATTCGGCCGCCAGATGCAACCGAATCGAGGTTGCTCTAGGTACTACGGAGTATGTACTACCTTTGCCGACGCGCCAAGGCACATGGGGATTCGGGAAAGATGAACAATTCTCCACGCGGCAGGTGTCTTCATATCATGATTCACAGCAATTTGCATGCTTCATCGGGAGGAGGGTGTTGTCGAAGACTCGAAGTTCCAGGGGATCGTGGAACATACATACACAGAGGGGCCCGGGGCCGGCACGCGGCGACAATTGCGGCACGCCATGTGTCGAGACTCGACGACAAGCCTGTGAGATTGAGTAAGTTCCGGCTGAGCCGTTTCGGACGATGAGAAGTCTGGTGATTTATCGTTCCATCCCGACTTCATGAAGGGTTTGAGTTCCGGATTAGGGAGGAGAGGTTATCCGCTAAGGTGTATTGCGCATAAGGAATGGAAAGTCTCGACTCTACAATCATTCGATGGTGGTTGCGAACAGGTGAAGAAAAGACAACTGTGAGACAGAACTTAGAAGGGGACTTGGTATTTCTCCTATGTCCCCGGGGCCCGGAGCAGCGGGAAAGCTCAAAAGAAAACTTATGCATGACATTGGGTCTGCGAGTGACGCAGTTACCTAGATATGCCCTCCTTCCTGCAGCTCGCCTAGAAGGGAATGGCTCGTTCGTTGTGCGAGAGAACGGGCATCTTCGTGAGGCGGCAACTGGTAGGATCCCTGCTCAGTGCTGCCCTCGGCTTACTCTTTGTGTGCTAAATGTTTGTGATTTGGGGAAAGAAGGGTGTGTTGGAGCTGAAACTTGGAGGCGTACCGCGTGGGCACTGGGGGTGACAGGTGTGGCGCATGAGGGTATCGCGGCGGAAATAAAAAAGGTCCAGGATAACTACCTGTATGTTGATATTGACTATCCATGTACAGAGGGAAAGACGACGCACATTGAGGGCAAAACTACAACAACGAGAAGATATACGTAATACGACGGACTCAATATCCCGGAGATGGGTCATTGGGTCTCTTTTCATCTACGAAAGAAGAAACCAGGGGCGGCAATCGAGACCCTTTACTCGTTTCGTGCAAAGCTTTCCTTTTGGCACGGCGGTCGGTCGTACAAAGTTGGCCGCCAAGCTTTCTGGCTTCTTTCAAGTTTCTACAGTGTCGGATCGGACGGGGTGGCGACGGGGGGCCCCTTGTCCAGTCTCGGACTTGTCGTTGCAGAATATAAAGGACGGGATTTGCAGATATGAGGCAGGGGTTTCATCTTCGGGTTCGCGCCCAAGCCGGCAATGCAACCACGGTCCACGAGCTTCGGGAATTGACGCAGGGGCATGAACGCAGATGGAGTGCAGAGCAAATTGCTGGAAAGGCTTCAGATCGGTTCACAGCATGTATCATCGAGGCTTGACACGAGGCATTGCTACGTTTTGTCGCGCAACGTTCAGCGGGACTCGATAATTTTGCCTTGGATCACGAGACCATGATGGACGACGAATGGCGGATGGGAATGTATGATTTCGTCTGTCCCTCGTGCCAGTGTCTTGGTGAACATGTGAAGTGATGATCATGAGCGAGTCGCCTAACAGCTATAGCATCTGAATTTCTGAAGTAGAGACGGACACAGAAACAGAGAGGTGACGCCGGACGGTAGGTCTTCTGGTATATACACGAGATAAGTACTCAAGGAGAGCAGGAGACCATGGCCTTCACGACGACTCAGCCTCATAATTCATGGGCGTCAGCCTCAGCCTCACTCGGACCCAATGTAGATGCCAGATGAGCCCATGAGCTTTGTTTCGCATAACATCTGGGTGTTTGCATGTGTAATGAACAGGCATCTGAGGCACGAACCTACCTACCTACCTACCTAGGTAGGTAGGTAGGTACCTCATGACTTGTCTCCACAAAAACGTAGAGCCCCTCCTCCTCGAGTCTCGACAGAGCCCCTCAGCCGCCTACGTACCTACACAGTGTACATCTTCTTCACGACAACTGGATCTTGCTTTCGGCAGTCGTTCATTTCTCTCATTCTTCATGTATCTAGTCCGAAGAAACGACCAGCAAGGCCGAGATCCTGGGGCTTTGCCGCCTCAAACTTTTGACATTTGTCGTCATGTTCCCCAGCGATTGGGTATAACCCCTGAGGACCGCAGACCCGCGATGACGGCAATTATGTGTCGTTGAGACATAACGGTCAACGAGTTGCGGGGATGGAGATCAGTTGATCCCGTCATCTGTCCCTTGCCGAGAAATCGAGGACTGAGGGAGCTTGGGAGCAAGTGGGAAATAAAACGATTCAATGGCTCAGGAGTCAGAAGTGACACGTGGGGGCCTTTTGTAGGGTAAGCGAGAATCAAGATGACGAGGTTCTTCCCGGGTCTAGCTTCCAGGGTTGGACATAGGTCTTGAGTCTTGACTACATACCTTGAAGTTTTGGAGAGGGAGAATTTGGGTTTGGGCGAGCTTCGAGGCGGATAGAGATCAAGACGAACACGGAAAGAGTGCTTTTTTTTGGTAGGGCTACAGAGTACAAAGTACACAATTAAGAGGGTTTGTTCGTTGGGTAAAAGATGGTTCGAGGATGAAATGATACGCGGCAAACGGTCTTCGTGTTTCTTCCTCTACGTCTTCTTTGTCTTCTTACTCCGTACATTCCAAACTTCAAAGCCCTAGCCCAAATCCCAATCAAGGCAAGCGGCAGTTCCCGGGCGGCCCATCCGCTTCTCCATACCTAGGTAGGTACGTACCTAGATACATAGGTACCTACCTACCTAGGTAGCAAGTATGGCCCGTGCGCTGCTCCCCTTTCCCGTCAATTCCCCCCGGTTCAAGCTAAGAAGTTTCATTCAGAAATTCAATCCGGTTGCCGAACAGGCACCACCCCCCCCCCCCCTCCAGGTTCCGATTCCACACGCCTCCGCGTTCTCACGCAGGCGACGAACTAGATCCGAAGGAGACAGGGTCGGGATTAAAATGTTGGGGTAAGACCGTAACTTAAGGGAACTACTCCGTACACATGCACATACATATGTATGTATCGGACACCCCTGTTACCTGTATATACCCTACTTGCACGGCTGCACCCTTTGCCGCTTGCCGCCAAGGTGCGTTCGGACCAGCAGGGAATAGAAAAACAAAAAGCGAATTGAAAGAAAAAGAAGAACATGAAACAACATCGTGTCTTGGTGCTGATGGGGCTCAAGCAGGCGAATCGAATTGACTTACCCCTTCTGGACCCGTCAGGGCCTGCCTGGTCTTTTCTATTCTTTTTGCTTTTCTCCCCTATCGGCACTCAGCTAGGGGAAGCAATTTCCATCTTGTTCGGACTTTGTACATGCATGCCATATGCCTGTCGTTTTGCTTTTAAACATCGCACCAACCTGCACCATCGACAATGATGCAGGACGTTCTTTCTTGCTGTATCTTGCTCTCTGGGTATATTACATGAGTGCCCTCTTCCGTAGAGCTTGGCCAAAGTCACCTTATCGACACTCAACACCCGCAACAATTCTATACACACATCACACGTACACGAACGCGATCGAACTTCGCAACGCACTCATCAGGATTCAGCCTCGAGAAGAGAGCATTCCGTTGTTGTTTACATCGAATTTCGCCAGACTCTGGAGTCTGGGCTCCTGTTGAACAAATGGAACTCAACTACGAATGTCTTCCTGAGCCAGCGCCTTGGAACTTGGACTGTACGTCTGGTCGCCCCTTTCCGGTCTTGTCTGGTTCTCTAAGTCCGCTCACCTTGACACTTATTGCCCCGCTCCCCATCTTTGCTTTTTTGTCGGTTTTGTTTTTCTCCTTTTCCCCCGTGTTTGCTTCATAAGTTCATCTTCTAAATTCCGTGCTGCTCCTTACTTTGTTACTCCTTGGTTCATTTCTTTTGGCTGACACGTTTTTCCAGACACCATGTTCCTGTCGTCTGATCCGGGCCAGCTCCCCAACTATGAGCCAATGGAAGCCGTGCCGCCTCCGGAAAGCCTCGGTATGTGGCCGTCCGGAGCATTGCCAGCTTGGAACACGGACCTTTTCGGCATGGGCCCCATGACCGGCATGGTGAGCGGCAGCAAGGCGCCTTTCCCTCGACTCCAGACAGCGCCACGAAAGCTGCCATATTCGCACGCCTATGGCTGGCCGCAAATCCCCATGGACGATACTACTGCAGCGGCAGCGGAGTACTCTTACCCTCAAGACTTGATGCAGAGCCCGGCGTCGCAGCAAAGCTTCTGTACTGGGTCCACGGACGACATGTCCATGGCGAGTCCGCTTACACCATCGAGCGATGACGCATCGGCGTTGGAGGCGAGCGCGAGCGAGTCGGCGTGGACCAGACCCGACCTGCACTTCCAGACCTTCGATTCCTTCGATTCCTTCAGGGACGATAGCACGCGATACAGTAATGCCGTGGCAGACCACGAGATGACGCCAGCGGAATGGTGCTGGAGCGTCGATACCACAACGGCCGCCTCACTGATGAACACGACCCATACACCATTACCAGGGCCCTGTCCGCCACCTTCAAATGTCGTGGCCCCCCTCAACACATTTGACAGCTTCCAAACCATCACGACTATGCCGCCGTACCATAACCCATCTGCAGCAAGCTCGCTCTTGCTCCAGCAGTCTCCCTTGCCGCCACTGCCGGCTCCTTCATCGTCCTACGACAAGCCATATCCCATGTCTCAGAGTCAGGCCCTGTTCCAAATAGACACTACCACCAGCACAACAGACACCCCATCCACCGAACCCGACACAACCGGCGGCATGAACATCAACATGAATATGAACATGAACATGGCTTTTGTACGACCCCGCCGCGGCAAACAATCCGTTGAGCAACGCCGACGGAACCACATCCAGCAGGAGCAACGTCGTCGCGCCGTACTGAAGAACGGGTTCAGCGACCTTACCGATCTGGTGCCGGGCCTGAGAGCGCGCGACATGAGCAAATCGGCCGTTCTGGAAAAGACGGCAGAGTGGCTGGAGCGGCTCGTAAGCGGAAACAAGCTTTTACGTGAGCGCCTGGCCGTGACCAGTCACGACTGAGGGGAGCCAGCCAGCAGGGACATGATACATCTGGGATGATCTGCCTTCAACCTTGGTCCTTGGATGGGAACGGGGACGGCGGCCGATTCGAAGGGGTTCTGAATGGGGGGAACGGCCCCTGGGGACTGTTGGAAGATAATCTGGGGGTATGGGAGAGCGCATTCAAATTTCAATGGTGTTGTGGCAGCGTGGCTTATGATTGATACCACCACGAGTATTGGTATCATGTATGTACCAAGTATCCTTGCTATATGACTATTGGTACTTGGAGCCTTGGAAGTACCTAGACAATAATGATATCAGGAGGAACAAGGGGAAAGGGAGGGCGGCATCAAGCAGTAAACTTTGATATACCAAATCCATCAGCTAATTTAATGCATAATTATTGCTCTTCAGATACTCATCCTGATGATGATGTTTGTAGATGATCTCACGAGTCACACTACGTTACTCATAGAGCACGAATGCATTATGCGACGCTCCGAGCGACTTCTGCAGTGTCCATGACCTTTTTCATCCCTTATCCTTGAAACTTCACCACGGGCACTGTACACGAATCACGGACATGATGTTTTCTAAGCGCTAAACAGTGACTTTGTCTGGTGCAGTTCTGAGTTCTCCATGAGTCTCCATGTCAGGTATACCGTATTTCCTCTACGCGTAATACATACCCACCTCTTAAATCTCTTCTGCCAGGTACCTTAACCTAAGGTAGGTAGGTAGGTACGTATATGTAGGTAGGAGTTATGTATTCACTTTCTCTCCTCCCCACCTGGCACCAGTGACTACAGAGTACAGAGTCAGTCCACTCATCAATCAACTATCGCAATCCGACAAATTACAACTTACAACCTTCCCGTATCCTCAGAAAGATGACCTCTTTTCTTGCCCACCACACGCTCAAGGCATGCGTGGCGACCAACTAGCCCCACCGACCGTGTCAAACAATAATTAAACTCGCGTCGCGTCCTTCCCACCGACGATGCTCCCGTGCGGCCCGTCCGTGCCCCCTCCAAGCCCACGAGTCCACGACCCTTGCGATTCTCTTCCTCGTTTCGCTTGTTGGTGAGGGCCAGGGCCGATTTCCTCGTTAGAACTTAGCCGACATGTTCTTACGCACATACCCAGCATCGGCGGTGTCATCGAGATTTTGTAATTGCCGGGACCTTACGTGGCCGTGGTGTTTCGGGCGGCAATGTGCGATTCTACGGAATATCATGATGGGACCGGGGTGGAGGGTTCGTTGCTACCTACATACATGTTTGGAATGTGTTGCCTGCCATGTGTATTTTTTTTGGCCACGCGGCGTCGTGGAAGGCATGACATCATTTGTTCTGGAATCTGCGAGGAACCGAAAAGTCCAATCTTGGGTTCGGCCGTGTTTTACAACAGTGATAGCCTTGCTCAGGCTCAGGCTCTCAGCAGCTCAGCTAGCTTTATCATGTTTGATGTGAGATGATGGATACCGTTTCTTCTGTGCTTTGCAAAGCGTCGTACATATAAGCTTTGACTCCGAATATATCATTGGCCTGGGGCCATTCTTGTTAACAGTAGACGGGTAGTAGTCACTGGACTCACTGGTGATGTAGAAATCAGAAGCCACGAAGAACAAAATCATCATCATGTCTTACTCACGACGAGCGAGCGGTATTGTTTCATCGGCGTATTCTAGTTTTGTTTCATTGTTATCTTCGCCCTGTTGTTCGTCAACGGACCCGATACGCCGAGACAAAGAACAATTGACGTCAGAAGTCTTGCGCAAACAGGCATTCACCTACCCGGGCCACCTTCTCTGGGGAAGCTCGCAGGCAAAGTGCATCCTGTGCCGTGCATCCGGGGACAATGGGAAATAAGGTTGCACATGACAGAAACCCACAACATGGATAGTAGAGGCCAGTACCGAATCCCTAAATATCCGGCCACCCGACCACGGCCTTCATGGGAATGAGAGTTGTTGCGTCACCCACACCTATCAGACGGCAAGGCAAGCAGAGAAGGCCTGCGGATTTAAGGTTTCTTGTTCTGCCTCGTTGATTGCAGGGATAATTCGAGATGTCTTGATTCAGTTCAAGGCCGCCTACTTGGGTCTCTTGCCCATCCTGAGTTCTTCACCTTGACGCGTCGCCGTGTGAAACTCGCTTTCTCCCGTTGCCGACTGCCCTGCTGTGTTTGACTCTGGCGCAGGAGAGTGGAAACGATGCCGTTGTGTAAGGATAGTCAACACCGCCTCCTTTTGTATGACGCATAATAACGTGGTATCTCATATGCAGAACTGACTAGGCGATCGCGGGAAAAAAAAGCCAAGAAAAAAGCCAAGAGCAGTCGCAACAGAGTCCAAAAAAAAAAACCATGACGGCGACGAGTTTGCACAAGTGCCAATCAAGAGGAAGAATCGAGATGAAGTACTTCCGCCCCGTGGCCAGGACGCAGACTAGCATTTACCAAGCATGGCAGATGCAAAGGTCACTCAAGTCCCAAGATCACCGATATAGGTTTGCCAGCAGCCATGTGGACATGCATTGCATCTCTCTGCAAGCTTCGCCTGTCCAACAAGACCAACGCACGCATACTAATCTGATGTCTCGAGTCTGATCTGCCCCTCGAGTCGCCCGGCGAGGCTCACCCGCTAGTCTTGAGTCTTGGCGAATCGCTCTTCTGCAAGCTTTCAACGACTGTACATGATCAAAAACACCAGCCAAGACACAGGATCACGTACCTAGAGGCAAGCAACAGAGTACTTTACTTTGAACGAACTCCCCCTCTCCTCCATCATTCACACCCCCACCCCTCTTATAGAAATGCTCTCAATTCGCAAGCCATTCCCTATTCGGGATCCCGTTCTAGACATTAGAGACATGCATATGTACATGTACACAGGTGTATACGTATAAAGTAGTCTCCGCTGTGCGAACCAGTTCCATTCTTCCAATGTTTCGGCACCATGTGGCTGGATCGTTGGCGTGCAGTGGCAGGGGACGGTCAGACTGTCAGTTTCACTCACGTGCATTTCATGTCGTCATACGGTCCTTCCCGCGAACCAGGTCAACCGTCAATGGCCTCGAAACAACACCGTTGACGTCGCGTGATACTCGATCCATCTTGAAGTAGAATGTAGTTGATGGGGTATCATGCGGATGTTCTTTCAAGTCTGCATGGGGGCGGTTGTGCACAGTGCACATTGATGCTGTAGTCGTTGCAACGCTCCTTCGTCTAAGTAGGCCTCGTGTCCACGAGGCTGTGATTTCGCTGTGGCCAAAGTCCCTCTTTGCCAATTTCTCTACCGACGTCATGCGAAAATGTCTGTTTCACGTGAACGGCTGCGGTCGACGCGTGTCCTGGCGCCTGCGTGATGGGTGAGCAAGAACATCGACACGAGAAACGTGAAGAAGAAGGTAGCTTACCGTCGTGAACAAAACAGGATTCTCGAGTCGAGCTTCGGTGTAAAGCGTTCGAAAAACACCGACATCGAGGCCACAGAAAAGAATAGGCGGTCGGTGCATCAGAGATTTGATATCACATTTCACTACCCACCGCCACCGACAGTGTCGACGGGCAAGTGGACTGCGGAAGGTGGGAGTGAAAGTCAGAATATCGATGCTCGATCCAATAAACAAATTGAATTGCGAAGAACATTTGCTGCAGAGGCTTTCAAGTTCTTCACGTGGGGTAGAGTGATAGAATGATGCCATGGACAAGCCAAGGCCGTGGATAGGGCTACTTGAAATCAATAAATCTAAAAATCATATGCTTGTAGTGAGAGAAGGGGTATAGTCTAGTGAAGAAGCAAATTAACACTTTTGGTGTCATTCAGGAAGAAGGAAAACCATGATCCAAAGCTGAGAAAAACAGAAGAAAGAGACTAAGAAGAAACACACAAACCTCAGACCTGTAGATAGGAACAGTCTACAGATAAATAAGGAAAAGATTAGAAGCAACGCCGTACCAAAGTCGCATCAAATATACCAAACGTCTCACGACATCGCATCAACTGTAAGTCGTTCCCAATGCATATGAATCAACATGAAGAAGGTTGCCTTCTCGAAGGCCTTTCCCGAACTCTGCCCTTCCGCTTGGCATAGATCAGTCCACACACATTGCATAATGTCCCGGGCCCAGCCGGGCCGTTTCGCCATTTGGGCGTACGCTCCGTCGAGCATGCGCAGCAACTAGGTCCCCGAGATCTTTTTGCCGGAATCCGTAAACTGGGTCTAGACTCACAGTTTTGCCGCCTCGAAATCTCGGATCTTATGCTTCTGTATTGATGATTCTCGAGTGAGGGGCTGAAGGCGCCGTCCACATTGCTACTGGTATCTGTGCGGCCTTGACGTTGGTTTCGAAGAGACAATATCCGGTCCACATTGATGCAGATGTTTTGTGACAAGTCGAGTATGGCGTACAGATCATCTTCGCTGACCCTTTCCAAGATCTGTGTGTCGTTTTCTGTTGGAAAGTGCCCGGCATGCCAAGCTAACAGGCCGACATCCAATTTGATCTGGTCATTGAATGAATTAGTGATGTGTGCGGGTACTGGTAGCAGCGGGAAGATTGCGCGATCTGCCGCGCCTCCTTTCTTGTGACCACAGGAAACTTGAAAGGCGACATACAGTATCAAAGCTCTCGCTGAGTCTCAATGTATTCAACGACAGCTCGAGGTTGGCCGGTCGAGAACCTGCGTGAGGCGTGGCTTCGCGACATGAACGGAGGTTCCCATTTTTGATGAACGAGGTTTGGTCTCCCTCACCGCCGGTTGGAGAAGAGGCAACAGACATAAGATGTCGTCTAAGCGCCTGTGTTCAGATGAGACTATGTATCCTAATAAGCAGTCGGAACGCGCACCGATACATACAGAGTTGTTGAGAGCGGCCGTTCTTGTCTTTTTTGGATATAGCTTATATGTCGTCGAATATGGCCAAAAAAAGAGGGAAATACCAGCAGAGTCCGAAGCCACAGGCAACGCAGGTATGATCCAATGCAGTAGAGAGAGCCGACAGTCCCGCGTGAAGCATCCGTCCCTTGGGAAGTCTAGTTGCCGACCAGAGACAAAGCAAAGCGCTAGGTGAGTCTTGAAGAAGATATGTATGTATGTATGGACGGCAGAACTTCTGTTTTCTATCTGTAGGAGTCAAGAAAACGACCACGTCCCCGATGGCGCACTTGAGAGACCACATGTAATCCGAGCTTTTGGGGCTAGAAAAGGAATGAGAAGTTCCCGTCTTGTTCAGGCGCGGCGGGATGGGTGGCAAAGCAAGCTTGGTCGAGAATGGGGTGAACCCCACACCTGGACCCTGGAAAAAGAGACCCGCCCATCCGTTGGGACATTCCACCAATCACAGCCCATGTGACATGATGCCACCCGACAAGCGGACTTCCAATGGTTCCAATCATCTGAGCCGAAAACGGCATTATGGAGCACTTCTCGCTTTCAATGTACAGTACATAGGTACCTAGGTACCTATGTACCTATTCGTGGACCCCTGCAGGCGTGCCGAAGGTTGGAACTCGGAAAGTCGTTGATGAGGGGGAAAGGTTTTCATACAGGACGGAGTATGGAATATCAAACCGTGAGATTCACGAAACCTTTCCTCAATGTCTCTGCCTTATTTTTACATGCATAGCTCTAAGCTACTGACCAAAATTGACCCTCGAACTTGCGAGTTGCCCAACCGCCTGGCCCAGACAGGAGATGGAGGTACCTGGCGAGAGGCTGTTTCAGCCTTTCAGGAATCACGAATGCGGGACCATCCCCGACGGCGTGCTTCCTTGTCGAAATGTGCCGCTTATCTTACCTTTCTACCTACGTTTGGTTGAGCAACCAAGCAGCCTAGCAGATGTGGCATGAGTTTAATGAGTCTACGGAGTACTATCACGTAAAACATCACCATTCTTGTCAATGAAACGATAGGGCAACTAGAAAGTTTGGCACTAGAGGAGATATTCGTTCTTTCGCATATGTTCCCGGCGGTATCCTGTCCAGTCTATAGCATTACATGAGAGTTGTGGACAATCAAGCACATAAGCATCAAAGTGAACAACACTCTTTATGCCATGGTCTTGACCTCGCCATCCTTAAGCTTCCCAGCATCAACAAGTCTCTTAACCTCGCCAGTCCACACAGCCTTGATCTCGTCGGCGACGGTAAGGCCATTAAGCTTACCAGCCAGAGCCGCAATTTCATCAGGATCAATCTTACCCTGAACCAGTTCGACGTCGCCCAGCACAGAGTCAATCTGGGCAGCAGAAGCCTCGCCAGAAGCAAAGTAGTTGGCGTCCTTGACGGATCCCTTGAGGACACGCTTGTTCTTCTTGACGGCATTCTTAGCAGCCTCCTTGGCCTTCTTTGCCGACTCACGGTCGGCCTTGGCGTTGGCTTCGGCCTCGGCCTTGGCCTTCATCTCGGCCTCCTGTTGAGCCTTGGCATCCTCTGCCGCCTTCTTTTCCGCGGCCTCCTTCTCCAAACGCTTCTTGTTCTTGGAGGCATTGGCTTCTTGGCGGAAACGCTTGATACGTTCATCACCAGCCGATGCTTCATCTAGCAGCTTGCGCAGACGGGCGTTGTCTTCAGCCTTCTTCTTCTTGCGGGAGTTGGCGTTCTTTCTCTCGACAGAGCGCTTCTGGTCGCGGTTCTCGTTGTCATCTGGGACATCTTCATCCAGATATTCGAATGTGCGCCAGCTGTCAAAGTTGTACCAGAAGTTGTAGAAATCCTCGACCTGCTCCTTGGTGGAATCGGCACTTCCAAACGCGGGAACAGGGTGAGTCTTGGAGAATCGAGCTTCTGATTTGAAGACCTTGCTCCAGAGCTTGTAGAAGTCACCCTTCTGGAGTTGTTTCTTGGTCGGGGGCTCAACATCAGCTTCCTCGTCGACGGAATCATACTGACGACGCCTGACGGGGTCAAGGAGGACCTCAGTGGCCTTCTGAATGCACTTGAAGAACTGATCATCCTCAGTGCGTCCCTGAGCTGCCTTCTTGTCGGGGTGATGTTTGAGGACCTTCTTGCGGTGGGCTTTCTTGATCTGCTCCTCCGAGGCCTTCCAGCGGTACTTGGAGATGCCGAGGATCTTGTAGTGATCTTGAGCCTAACAAGAGATTGCACCAGTCAGTTTCAATGTATCCCAGCCATTGATGAAGAAATATTTGCGCAGAAGCAAAAAACAATGAGACTCGGTGGCTTACCTTCCAATCTTTGGCCTCGCGCTGCAGCATCATGGGATCCTCAGCCTCACTCTCGTCACTCTCTTCTCCATCTTCAATCTTCTTTGCACTCTCCTGAGCTTGGATGCGATCATCCTCGGAGAAGGTGCGCTTGTGGCGAGCACGGCGGGCGTGGGCAAGGAAGTGAGGGCCGACGGGCTCGATGGCGCGCTGCACAGCGCCAGAAAGCTTGCCAACGGCCTTGAAATCCTTCTCAGCAGTCCAGCCCTCGGGAAGGACGGGCAGTGGAAGCTCCGATACTTGAGTAACAGCAGCCATTTTGACGTGACGGCGGTGCTCAGTGAATGACGTGGAGAGCGAAAAGACGACAAAAGTCTGATCGTCTGACATGCCAGCGAAAAAAAATCTTTGGTGGGGCGACTACTAGTGGCCAGTGGCCCACTGGCGACGCAATGTCAGGCGGAGCGGCGGAGGCGTTGCCAGCGAATAGAGCGGCTATGTAATCGTGGACTTCGCGACCACGGATCGCGAACACCGTACAGGTGAGGTATCTCGATAGCTTCACCAGTATTCCGAGGCAATCGTCTTGACGCTGCGCTGGTCAAGTTTAAGGAATTCTAGATCCGACCTTATCGCTTGCGACCATGGCTTTGGCAGCGTATCGTAACTTGATGCGCGCAGCTCGCCTCGCCTTTGAAGGTATGTTTGGTCGCAACCGAATTCTAGATGCGATGACGATGATATTATTCACATCCTGACACTTGCCAGGTGATGCTCCCGTCCTCATCGCCGCTAAGCAATCGATTCGAACGCGATTCAGACAGCAAGCAAATCTGAGCCCCAGCGAACAAACAACACAGGACTCTATCAAGCATGCGCAGGAGGTTGCTCAATTCCTGAGGGCTAATGTTGTCCAAGGAAAGAAGATCGAAGGCGAAGATAACATGTATCGTACGTTGAGACACGGACCTCCTGGTAACCGAATGGCCAATTTGTCGAAACAGGCACTGACAGTATAAGTAGGATTGCGAATCCATGAACATACTGAGAGAGGGGACAACGACAGTATAAAGGTTGCCGGACAAGACACAACTGGTGGAGGCGGATGCTGCGGTGGCGGAAGCAGGTAACTATCAGATCTCAAAAACAAAGAAGAAGCTGTCATCAATTGTACAACACGTGTAAACTATATGAACTATACGAAAACTATTGTAGACCTGTTTGATATTCCTTCCATACTTGCAACAAAGCAATTGCCATCACGGATTCCAGTGACTCTTAGCCCTTAGGCTGCAGAACTAGCCACATCAATTCTTAAACGCCAAACTCCATGCGTGCTGATAATATGAATGCCTTGTCTCAATCTCCAGCCAGACTTGCGTAGTTGGGGGTGTCGTCACCACCCGGAGGGGCTGCAATGGCCTGTCTCTTCGCTATCTGGCTTGCCTGAGGGGCTCCTTGACGGTCCCCTTCGGTAGATTCCTGTTGAGGGGCCCTTCTAGGGATAGCAACGCGTGCGTCTCGGAGCATCTCGACCCTTTGTTCCTTGTTCATGGTACCAATCGCCTTAGGTTGGCCCCATCGAACGCGCAATGGGCAACCGGCGATGACGGCTCGACCATGGCATGCTGCCGCAGCCTTCTCGGCCGCTTCTCGCGTCTCGTAGTTTATAAACGCGCAATGCGACATGTGTGAGCACACCAAGCTTTTGATCTTGCCGTGAACTTTGAAGAAATCTCTCAGCTTGTGTTCTGGTAGATCGTCCTCCACACCAGTGACGAACAATGACAATATGTTCTTATCGTCCGGAGGAAGCCAATCCTTAGGGCTTGGCGGTAATTGCGCAGCGCTCGGAAATGCTTGCCTGCCCTTTCCACCTCGCGGCCTTGAGCCTGCAGCCGCTGCGGCTCTACTGTCGCGCGTCCGTATCGGGCCAGGGCCACCTTGGCCAGCACCAGTCGACACGCTACCCCCCATGCTGCTTTCGGCGAGCTCGGATTCGTTAACGGTTCGTCCTTTTCTGAAGTAAGGTTTGCTGTTTGCCAGTCGGCGTAAAAGCTCTCGCGCCTTATCGTCCGTCTTTTCGTACACTTCAGTACCGACCTTTCCTTCTTCAATAAGCAACTCGTTATTTTGGGCGAAGTATTCTCGATTTATGTCGGACTGTGGACCCGGAGCGACCATTTTTAATGCGGCGTCGCGCACGGCGATGGGAAGACCAAATGAGAGATCAAGCATGCAGCTCTGGCAGCAATTCTTTAACCTTGCGCATGTCAGACAAATGTTTGTCCTCTTCTTTCGACCCTGGGCCCGGTCGGCACCATTCCAGCTGAATATGGTAAACGGTCTTGTACACTTGAGAACATTCGAGTCAGCCATTGAAGCCCTTGAAAGAGAGATTTTGAGATGAACATACTAGTTTGCATTCGGCACCGTAATCTTCCTTCAACATCTTGACGTATGGGTTTTCGGGTAGACAGTTCTCACAGACGGACGGGAAGTCGGTGCTCTCCCACCCAGATCTATTCAGGTCTTGTTTGATTTGTGGCGGCATGATGAGATGCAGATCCGACCTTCCATGTGTTGATCAAGTTGTCTGCATTTACCGTACCTTCGCAGACAAGGCGCGTATGCACACATTCGCGGTGCTGCTGACTAACCATGTGGCGAGGGTGGCAGAACTTTTAGCCTCTCGTGAGTCGTGACTCGTGAGCCGTGTCACGTGTGGCTGAAGCCTGAGTTTCATTCCAGATCCAAGATCCAGACCGTTGATCTGGACTCGAGTTCGTATTCGTACCCGTCAATTGATACACATTCCCTTCTCCCGGCTCCGCCGTCTTGACTGGTGCACCGTGCTGCCATGCCCGATTGAAATTGCCCAATGAGAGCCACTCTTCTATGCCCCATCCTTTTCAGGGGAACCCTTTTGCCCAGGGAAATTGGATCGTGCATGTGAGGAACTAAGGGAAACCATAAAACCTTCTCCGGGTAACGGCCATGGTCTCCCATTGTCATCCCCTTCTACTCACGCATATCTTTTTCTTTCTTTTTCCATTTCTTTGTGGCACTTTGACTAGGTGTCTCTCGGGCTCTGACAAGCAATTGGATCTGTCGTTCTACTCCGGCCCCTGCCTTCATCAACACGAAGCCCCCCACGACCTTCAACATGGTTGCCTCCGGTTCGAGCCTCGAGCGCGAGGACAAGGCTCGCGATGCCGCCTTCAACAAGGCCTTGCATGGTAAATCCGCCCAAGCTCGTGGTGGCATTGCTGCCATGTTCTCTAAGGGCCACGATGCGAAAAAGGCCGCTGTCGACGAGTACTTCAAGCACTGGGACAACAAGCCCGCTGAAAACGAGACTGCGGAGGAACGCGCGGTATGTACATCTAGAAACCCTCAGCATGGCCCTGTTGGCACAGTCACTAACATGAGGCGTACAGGCTCGCACTGCTGAATATGCCACGTTGACCAGACAGTAGGATGCGCCGATCCTCTTCCTTTCTTCAATCCATCCTGACAACGTGTCTAACCTGCATGGCGCAGCTACTACAACCTTGCCACTGATCTCTACGAATACGGATGGGGTCAATCATTCCACTTTTGCCGCTTCTCCCATGGCGAGCCTTTCCATCAGGCCATTGCCCGTCACGAACATTATCTTGCGCACAGCATTGGCATCAAGGAGGGCATGAAAGTTCTCGACGTTGGCTGTGGCGTTGGCGGCCCTGCCCGCGAGATCGCCAAGTTCACCGGCGCCCACGTCACCGGTCTCAACAACAACGACTATCAGATCGACCGAGCCACACATTACGCCCAAAAGGAGGGCTTGGCTAACCAGCTCGACTTTGTCAAGGGTGACTTCATGGTGCGCTTTGATCTACTGTCCGATATGGACACAACCCTTTGCGCGGTAGGCGGCTAAACTAACGAAACTTTCCATATAGCAAATGAGCTTTGAGGAAAACACCTTTGACGCTGTCTATGCTATTGAGGCCACTGTTCACGCTCCGACCCTGGAGGGCATCTACAGCCAGATTTTCCGCGTGCTGAAACCAGGTGGTGTATTCGGTGTTTATGAATGGCTCATGACCGAGGAATACGACAATGACAACCTCAAGCACCGTGAGATCCGCCTCGGTATTGAGCAGGGCGACGGTATCTCAAACATGTGCAAGGTTTCCGAGGCCTTAGACGCCATGAAAGCGGCTGGTTTTGAGCTGCTCCGGGCCGAAGATCTTGCCGACCGCCCTGATCCTTCACCCTGGTACTGGCCTCTTTCTGGAGAACTCCGCTACATCCAGACGATTGGAGACATCTTCACCATTGTCCGCATGACAACTTGGGGCCGCACCATTGCCCACAACTTGGCTGGTTTGCTGGAGACCCTCCGTATCGCCCCTGCCGGCACCAAAAAGACGGCTGACAGCTTGGCCCTTGCCGCTGACTGTCTGGTTGCTGGTGGTCGTGAGAAGCTCTTCACCCCCATGTACTTGATGATTGGACGCAAGCCTAGCCAGTAGGCCCTGTTAAAGGATCTGAATCAAGAGTTCTGCTCTGCTCGGACTTATCATGAAAACGTCAAATCTTTCAATTTCCTTTTTCTTTTTGGGCATCCTTTATCAGGTATTAATAATCAAGACGACTCTGGGCACCTCTTTACCATGGTCGGGACGAAACAAGGCGAAACAAGGCCAGACCAGGCCTGTCAATGCATTTCCACGGTTTGGTTGCCTGCTGGATAGCAGGCTGGCGTCATAAATGGGGTGGAACCTTCGTGTACATTTACCTAATGCATGTGTTACGCATACCTTTTTCTGTAATGCATAATTCATATTGTTGTACCATTTCTCATGCCGGTGAAAGTACAATATCATCCTCTGACTGAGAGGTCTTTGTTGCCGAGTTTATGGCGTACTCGAGGCTGATGGCGTGCAGTGAGATAGGGACCTACGAGACGAGGTTGCTCAGTGCCTAAGTGGTGAGCGTCACGTCCAAGTTCGATTTGAGCAACGTGCTTGAAGGACAGGCCGGTATTGGGCTACATACTTGTATCACAGTGTAAAGCAACAAGAAGCCACGAATCCGAAGCCTTTGCTACAGTACGGTCTAAAATATAGTCTACATATTCGAGAGTTTCTCTCTCTCTGGAGCAGAGCTGTCACCTGTCACCTGTTGGCAGAAAAGGCAAGCTAGACGGCTCCACGGCCGCATCACCCAAAGCTAATGTGGAATTCGTTGGGAGAAGAACTTGGAAGTGGCGATTCTCTAGGAATTTCGTCCAGCGCAACTGATGCGCATCCCATGTGCCTCAATCTCCAACGACCTTTGAGCGCGCGGCTCCAACTTGGCTTTATTATAAGTTAGGTGTTCCTGAAAGTACATGGGCTTTTTTGCATCGGGCCTTCCCCGTCATCTTGAGCGATTTGCGTACGGGTAGTCGACGCCATCAAGCAAAAGTGGACCTGCGGCAGGCTGTAGAACCAAGCCATGACATCTTGCTGAAGTCATGAACGGACTATCCATGATGTCATGCACAGCTCCAATCCGGCATAAAACAGGCACAGCCAGCAGTTTTGACGACAAGTGCTCGCTGATATCTCTACTGCAACACGGAAGAGAAATTCAAGATAATCAGAATTCCAAGAACTTACCTGCCATTGTATCTTCGTTTTCGAAGTTCGAAAAGAAAACACCTGAGAACACAACACAATCATGTCGAACTTCTCTAATGCGTCCACCGGCAACAAGCCCGCCGACCCATACAAGGAGGCAAACAAACAAGACCCCGACGTGCGAACCAAGGTCGATGATCTCGGCAAGTTTATTACAGCTTGCAAGTACGGCATGATGACAACCAAGTCAGCCAAGTCCGGCCGTCTCGTTTCACGCTGCATGGCCCTCGCCGCCACAGAAAACTCCGGCATCGACCTCATCTTCCACACAAACACCGAGTCCGGCAAGACAGACGACGTGAGTACCGACCCAGAAGTCAACATGGCGTTTCTCAATAGCAAGGGCGAATGGGCGTCTATTGCAGGCCACGCCTCCATCATCACCGACCGCGATACCGTCAAAAAGTACTACAGTGTTGCGCTCAAGGCTTGGCTGGGAGACCTGGGTGACGGTGTACATGATGCATCAGAGAATGATCCTCGCATTGGCATCGTGAGACTGAATGCTGAGACGGTGACGTATGCGCTGTCGGATAAGAGTCAGATTATGCAGGCGGTGGAGGTTGCGCAGAGTACATTGAGAGGAAAGCCGGCGGAGGTGAATAGCTTGAGACACATCTCGGAAGAGGAGATCAAGGCCTGGCGCAACGTGTGTACGCAGTCGAAGTAAATGATCTCAAGAACTGTAGAGTCTTGAAATTTTAACGGTTGAAGGTTGACATTGTACCTACATACATGTTTCAAAGCTTACGCCAGGCAGCGGATGGCTCGCGTCCAAAGCCATGATTGAAGACAACAGGTGGTGTATCATTTAAGTGAATTGAGTTGCGTCGAGCCCTACTGTTTCAGGTGTGTAATCTAAAATCCAACTGTACATAGGTAGTTTGGCAAGATGCGAGGCAGCGAGATACATCACATGATACTCCGCACATCATGATTTCATGAATCATGAAGGAGGAGCCCGAGAATTGTGGAGCTTTTTGGCAAAAACATGTTCGCCGAGTAACCATGCAGAACTTTTCCTCGTTGTGCTGCTTCCCGAAGCTCCAGACTCCAGCACTTTCAATCAAACTTGATTCAATTCACTGCTGTTGCCCATGGAGTACATAAACACAGAGGAGACAGTGACCGGCGAAGGTGGAGTGGTCTTGCGAGGCCTTCCGCAGGAGATTTCGGGGTACATATGGTCGATGAGGTCCGACACCGTGGGCGGCTGCTCGACGTACGCAGGCAGAGTCACCATCGACCTCAAGGTTGGATCGTACCACGGGAGCGAGGGCCGGATCGTATTTTGTTTGATCTCTTACGTCCTACACCTGCAAACACAAAGTTGGCTGAAACTGAACCGTCACGTCTGAACGACACAATCATGATCTTGACTCCGATCACGGAGAGGGATACGACGACGTCTGAAGAGAAGAGCGTCGTAATCTCCCTGCTACATATTATAGATCAGCCCTTGAATGATGAGCCCATAGAGGAACTGCAAACTACCTAGGTAAGGACACTATCGCAATAGGATCGAGCTTCAATTGCAATGCCACGATCGGACTTTTCTGAGCAAGCTTTCAGCAGGCTCTTTTTACTGCAATGCTGGACCTTGCCCATGAAATTCTGAAAACGTCCATTCTACGGGATAACGATATCTTTATGTTGTTCCAGCTGAGCTGGTACACGACGTCGCAATGTGCTTTTCTTGGAAACATTATATCCGTACACGTTACCGATCCAAGTTTCAAGGAACTAGAAATTGCAAAAACCCAAGGCCAGAAATCCGAGGCCTTTCATGGAACAATCCTACACTAGAGACTGGGAACAGTTTTAACAGTGGCGCTGTAAAGATGATCTCCACGAGCCTAATAGCCGTCTAAGGTCATCAACGAGCAAGCGAGTTATTATTCTGTGCCTCACCTGCTTGTAGCTCAATCTGATTGAAACATTATCTGGATGGATTCATTCTTTCGAAAAGCATTTCTTGGGAAAAGGAGCCTGTAATCCTCAGCTTCCAACTCGCGGTACAAATTGAGTCAGAAATAGATGAGACACAGAAGAATAGTTCCTCGCTTGCTCGCTGAAGACGGTCATTAAGCTCACAGAGATAACTTGACAGCGCCACTATTGAAACTGTTCCCAGTCTGCTAGTGTAAGATTTGTCCATGTGAAGTCTCGGATTTCTGGCTTTGCGTTTTTGCAAATTTTAATTCCTTGACAACTTGGATCGATACCTTGTATATACAGACAACTTTTTTTCCAAAAGAAAAAAACTGTTGGGAACATCAGGTACCGCAATGTGAACAGTCAAAGGAAAGTACAATGTCGATGCATACGAATATGTAGCAACATAGGTCAGGGCTATGATTTCTTGTATTCATCTTGTTTATCCATTCTCTGCAAAGGGAAATGAGAAAAGGACCGCTCGTCAGTCGTGGCGTTGAGGCCACCAGAAGAGTCTACATACATGCCGAATGAAGGAACGCGAGAAGGCAGAGTTGGACCGAAATAGGAAGAGGTATTGTGCAAGTGTGTCTAAACTCTCAACTCCCCATCACCACCTTTCCGTGTGCCTTCATGTCAAAAGTGAAAGGCATTCTCCCCTCCAATTTCCACCTTTCAAAGCCTGCACACAAGAGGCTCATAATATATCTCTCACTCGGTCGAGGGTTTCATAACTCCAGCATCTCCATCCGCCCATTGCACCCGGGCAATCCACTTCATTATCTTCCACAGACCCTCGGCACCACTCTCCCTGACAAGACTTATCTCATACTCGGCGCCAACCAGATATTTTGGCCCAGCCGGCTCTTTGGCCCGTCCCGCGGGTGCATGCTGTGCCGAAACGAGGCAGACGAGCGATGCCTTGTCGTCCGTCTCAAGGAACACGCGGATATTGCTTGCCATATGTGTTGTGTCGAGCTTAGAAACGAAGCCGAACGCCTTGTTGATAATGGCGGACAGGCCCTTGAAGGGAGGCATGTTGGTCTCGTCCCGAATCTCCATGGTGACGTCGTCTCCTTCTGCAAAGGCCGATTTGAACATGTCGACATCGTTGTGGTCGAAGCCTGCGAGGACACGGTGCAGAGCATCGGTGACGGCCTCTGTCCGGGTCAGGCCCGGGAGCGCGAATGGGAGTGTCATTGGCACAAGTAAAGCAGAACGGATGGAATTGCTATAACCGCAAGTCACCTTGAGTAAAATGCAGTAGGGCGAAAGAAAATAAAGAGATGAATGCTGGCCGACTCGAGGGGGTCGGCTGGTGGCTTAAAGACCGGACCGTTGAAGTAATTGCTTACGATCTTGCTTGCGCCTTGTCGCCGGTCGGTGCGATTCTTTGATGAAACATGCAGCGACACCTACCTATTCATGCCTGTCTGCAGAATCAATTACCCTCACTTTCTTACTCGCACGACATTGAATATGTCCGCTTATGTGTCACCCGAGTAGGAGCGTTGCCAAGAGCACGACTGCCCCATCTTCCTCGTGCAACAGTTGCGTTTTTCGTAAAGATCGCCACAATATGCGCATAATGTAACACCCCCAGGTCGTCTTGTGATTCTTTTTGTCATACGAGCGAAAAGCAGATTTGGATACAGAGCTGAGAGCTACAGAGCAGGCAAGAAGAGGACAAGAGAGCAAAGAACCCAGGTGTACTGCGAAGCAAAAAGACAGCGAGGAAAGCATCGTGGAACGATCTTTGCTCCCGGCAGGGCTTGAACCTGCGGCCTCCGCATCACTAACGTGTATTAGTACGAAGCTCTAACCAACTGAGCTACGGAAGCTCTCCTCGTCTGTGATTGGTCCAGTAACTCGCCATTTCTCGATATGAACTCTAAAGGGAAATGCTGGATTGCTTCTGCGACGTGACTAGGAAGAAAGACAGCCAGTGCCCACTTCAAAAAAGGGCGTGCCGCGTGCGAAGCTCACGACTCACGGAGTCACGAGTCAAGAATGGCCTCCGTTTTATTCAAAGCTGGACTTGGTACATGTATGTACATCCCGCGGCGCTCTCGGAGACCCGGGCCGGAGGCACCTCCGGACGCTACGGAAGCCCGTCTTCGCGAAGTTCTCCCACAGACTACAGCGACTCTCTCGCCTACGAAGACCTTGTCACCTTCCCCAGTCTCCGGCAGGGCCATTCAGGTATGTACATGTAAGCAACTGAAAAAACTACACCTCGTCAGATCGCTATAAATAATGTAAAACGTGATTGCGTTCATTCTCCGGGCGCGAGACACCATAAAAGAGCACACTGTCATCAATAAAATCCAGGAAAGGTTGTTCAGTCAACGCACGCCGTCCTTGCGAGGTAGAAAAAAAGCAAACACTGCATCCATTTTCCTTTTTTCCTTTCAGTGACATGGTCTGAAGCGACAAAAGGGTGAGAGAAGAAAAAAGGTGGGCTTCGCCGGGGATCGAACCCGGGACCTCTCGCAAGCGATGCTTTGGGTGGACCCTAAGCGAGAATTATACCACTAAACCACGAAGCCACGTGACATGTCACGGCCTGCTTGTTGTACATCCTCTCTTTATGACAACATATGAAGCCTTGCCATTTTGTTGAGAGTCTATCCTTACGAGCGAAGGACCGGTCTGGCAAACAAGGCATTACAATCGCAATAAATCATGTTTTCTGAGTATGATTACTGCTTTCTCCTATCAATTTGAGCTTTGGTTGAAGTGTTTCAGGAGGATTTCATGGCCCATGGATAAGCGTCAACGATTCGCGCCAAGCCTCGTTCCCGTACCCTGTACTGGAAAAGGTCCGACCATGAGAAGAGGCATAGATAGGTATTTTGGATGAGACATGAAGCTATCATTCAAAAAATTATCGTGTGGAAATAGTCTTGAATCAAGTGAGCAGTCATGAGTAATGTTTGTCGCCTTATAACATGAGAAGGGTCCGAAGGGGCCAACGTAATACACAGGAGCACGAGACTGCTTATAAAATTGGCGTGTCAAACCGCACCAGCCGCCGCCACCCACGACCGTACCGTGCTCTAGCGATGACATTCAACCATTGGCTCCTGCGCACATTACGGAGTACAAGAAGTGAAATGCCGTTGAAGTCGACATTTTGACATGTAGCCAGGTATCTAGTCCGTTATCTTTACCGTTTCTGACGATGCCGCCGTTTCGAGAAACATCTCAACGTACAGAGAACCCCAACGACAGTCAATGTCCCCCCCCTTTTACCTCAAGCGCAAGAAAGGTCCAAGAAGCGGCGCCTTGTTGACCGACGTCATACACCTCCGAAGTCCGTGACATGCGTTGAACACTTATTGGGCCCGCAAAAGAGATGTCGTCTTGATGTTTCTTGTCTACCATCCCTTGAAGAGCATGGAAGGTGGCTACCGTAGTCCCTTCCAGTGGGAAGCTGCATCGCTGTTCATGATCCCCAAGAACACGATACAGACGTGGTGGCTAAAAGAGGATAACGAGAAGCTCAAGTTGTACAGTCGTTAATGGGCTCTCCTAGAAAAGGGAAAAGGAACTATATGCTCGCTTCCGTGAGGCTAGAAGATTGAAGAAGCCTGTTACGACTGGTTGTTTCAGGAGGATGTCCTGGAGAAATCTTTATGGAGCAACATCCTAATCATGCCCTTATCTTAACCTTTTCTCACAGGTGGTTCACCCGCTTTAATAAGACGCGTCATCTTATTGTACAAAGGAAGATCACCAAGCAAGCAACCAGGTCGCCTGGAAAGTATCACGAAATCGCGTGCAGCCTCCCCCGCTTCGTCCCACCCAAAGAACACGATGAACACGGATGACACCCCGATGGGCCGATCCTGTTCGAGTACTTGAGCGGCCACACCTACGAGAGACTCAGAGACAGGCTATACATCTTCGGCGATGGAGTTCAACGCCTTAAGCCGAAGATAATATCCACGGAGTTTCCAATGATAAGACGCTGGAGGAAGAAAGCCATTTCTGTTCGACAGAGGTGACAGTCAAATGCAAACTAACTGCCTAAAACGATGAGAAACTATTCCTTGGGTGGATTGATGAAGATTATGTCCCGGTTACTGTCGAATCTAATAAGCATCTTCTGATTATGGACGTAGTCGCTTTTCACAAGACTCCGGCTGTCAAGGCACAGCTACGAGAGCTAGGAGTCATCACAGCGATGATCCCTCCCGGCTGCACAAGCCTCTCGCAGTCTCTTGACACCGCAATCAACAAACTTGCCAAGGGTATGCTGAGCAAAGCAACAGAAGAGTACGTGACGGATTGAGAGGCTAGGAACCCGGGAAAGAAGTGGACTGTCAGTCAGACGCGAGTGATGACTACATACACGGTAGCAGCGGCGACCCGAAGGCTCGCATCTAGACCGTCACTCGTATCCAAGGCCTTCATGGATTGTGTTATTGCCATACGGGCGGATGGATCGCAAGATGATCTTATTCGGACCAAGGATGTACCTGTCTCGGGGATCGACTTCACCCGATGGAAGGCTGCGGAAGACACCACGATGAAGGCCGAGGAAATCGTCTTTCGGCTATGCGCTTCGACGAGAGCGTCCATGGCAAGAAGGCGTGGCCTTTTATTGGCAAAACGAAGATTCTGAAGATGATGGGCTATAAAAACAGCTATATATGAGGCACACTGATGATCTCAACAGAATCAATCTTCCTACTTGTGAGTGAAAAAGAAGGACCTTATTGAGATCATCAGTGCGCCTCATGTAGAGCTCTAGTTATAGGTAGTTAATCATCTTCAGAATCTTCATCAAGTCAATCAGAGAATCACGCCTTCTTGCCATTGACGCTCTCGTCGAAGTATTCGAAACACTGCCATAGCCGGCCTCTGCTTTCTTACTTCACAAAAACCCGTTTTTCTGCGAACAAGAAAAGCCCCAACGGCATCATGACTTCGGTCCCTATCCGCACGAGGGAAAGAAATCCCCGTTTGCGCTCCGGTAAGGAAGGCTGGCGGTGCTCGAGACTGTAAAAGTCGGGTATTCGGAAGCAGACGGTTGTGTCCAAGTCATCACTGATCAGTGACGTCTAGTGACGCCTCGTTAGTTATGTCAGAAGGTCGCTGCTGTACATATAACATACAGACGATATCAAGGAAGTGCTTCAGCCATTTGTGTCTAGGTAGAGGACTGTTGAATCGTTGATGGCTTAAAACTTTTATCGTTTCCAAATATGACCTCGATCGCGTTGGCCAGAAGCGTTGTTTATTATGATGAGTGGGTCGAGGGCCCAACCTTTGCTACACGTGACACGTACTCCGTACTTCGATTTTCTTCACAGTTATGTACTATTTTCGGGTGACAAGTCACATGTATAGTTGGTATCTCTAACATCTGCAGCTGCCAGCTGTTCATGAACGGGTAAATTCACCCTTATAAATTCCATCGTCCCTCCTGCGCTTCACGTCCTTATGCGGAAAGGGTGCGCCTCCGTATTGAACACAAACTTATTTTTCCTTCTCCCCTGAAACTGCACGTCGGACTCCTCGGCAAAGATCAGATACGCGTACTTGAGAGTCTCCGCAAGGAAGAAACTCTCCTGGTAATCGTCCTTTTGCCCTCCATCCGGAAGAGTCACGTCGGACAGGCCCGAAAAGGCCACCCCGGCGCGGCAGCGATCCCGAATCGCGGTAAAGGCATCCCAGGCCATTGTTTGGTACATCTTGTCGCCGGTCATACGATACGCATAGTACAGACTTTCGAGTGTTTCGGGTCGGAGCACATAGTCCTTGTAAGTGGCCCAGAAGCCGGCCTTGGCGTAGAAGGCTGCGTCCTCTGCGGGCGGAGCGGTATCATTTCCGATCGGGATCCAGCGAAATACTTCGGGACCGATTTTGCTGGCTGTTTGGACGTAGGTCTCGTAGTAGGATTCGGTAAGTGTGATGCCAAAATCTATGTACTTGGGCTCATTGAGTAGAACCCCGCCTAGGATGAAGTTTCCGCCGGCAAAGGACGCCACTGACAACGGATAATTAGTTATTTTAACCATTCGATCAAGTAGATGAGATTCTAGAGGGGAGCAATTTCTTGCCCCATCTTTGACACTTACGGTGCTGAGATGATGGAATGGTCCTTGTGTCGTTATATCCGGCCAGGAAAGTAATGTCATGTCGCGAGCTTGGGTGTGAGACGAGGTGCTCCATGGTCGAATTAGCAACCTCGACCCAGCGGTCTTTGTAATGGCCAAACTCTTTCGGATCGTACAAGTACATCTTGATGAGGTACTCGTAGTAGCTGTCGACGCCACCACCCCAGTGGCCACGGTTGTCCGTGAATTGGCCGGTGGTGATGTTGACAGTAATCCCGACTAAGCCAGGATATCCCTGAGGCACGCCCGTAGGGTCGACGAGGTACTTTTGCGCCTTTTGCGCCAGCTCAGCATAGGTCTTGTTGCCAGTGAGATCACTGAGGCGAGTCCATTCGAGCACGAGTGTGCCGAAACCAGCAGGGCCATTGGTATCCTCTGACACGTTCGCTCGTCGAGTAGGATTGAAAAAGACGGTGTTGATGGGGATGCCAGTGGGTGTGTCGAAAGCAACGCTGAGACCGTCGGCGAGTGTTTTGGCCTGCCGGAGAAGAGCGTCTACGTTTTTGGAATTGTAGTCGTGCACGAGCCTCCTAAAGGGACCTCTCAAGAGGTCGTAGCCTGTCCAGCTTCGTTAGCTATACTTGCGCGTCATCTTTCACCTGAAAACAATGTGCAAGTGAGAGAGTAAAGGAGTATAAGGGAAGTGAGGGAGCGTACCGGACATGAGTCCGCCCAGATATCGAATATTGGTTTCGAAAAGCGAAATTGACGAGTTAACCTCGATGGTGGTGGTAAAGTCAATTGTCGGAATGTATGAGAGGATTTGGTCGACCGTCTTGGCTTCCTCCATGATGATGGCGGTGCTGAGCGCATCGACCGCGGTCGCACCCCAGGAATTTCTGCCCAGTACCCATCAGTACGATTTTCTCGCAAGCCTTTCTGTTCTTTCTGCGTTTCTCCCGAATGTTCCGCGAATAACATGAAATACTCGTATTTCATCGCAGGCCATTTCCTCGCCTCGGCAAGCAACGAGGTCGAGCAGTCAATGAGAGGCCTTACCTGTCATCAGCGATTCCCGCACTAACAGGCATCAAGGTATCATGCGGAAACGTAAACTCATAGTATCCATCCCAAGCTGTCTGGAACGCTTTTTTGACTTCAGACGCCTTAGCTGGATCTGCCTTCGGTGTGCCCCTCTTCCACGCAGCTGCTGTACTTGCCAGCGTCCCAAGCAGCACCAGCGTCGCCACGTCAAGACCTGTCTTGGTTCGCATTTTGTTTACAGCGTCGACGACTTCGGGATCATCACTCAAAGAAGGCGAGCGAGAGTTGAACCGACAGAGCGCAGGGGGTCGACAATTATTATAGGTACGCGCGTTGAGTGTCCGCTGCGAATTCTGGCTGCTTGGGCGGCGAAGAGAGATATAAATCAAGTTGAGGAATACTTTCTCAAGGACAGGGGATCGCGCTTGAAGAAGTACTATAATACTGTTTCAAAGTTTGCCTGTAAATTGTAGCGGCAACGTGACAACGTCATGACCGTTCCAGTCACTGGCATGGATCCCGGCCGTTTCACTGGCTCATTCATGACAGGATCGGACAGGATCTGGTGACGGCCTCGCCCATGACCCCTACCACGAGGGCACAGGTAACGAGGAGAATAGGTAGGTAATCCCTGGTCAAGTCAGTTTCCAGGCACTGTCGAGACGGGGATCCACCTCGCTCCTCGATCTGCAGATACGCACCCGTTTATCCATCTGATGCGACCGGACGTCTTGGCAAGCCGCGGTGAGAACTTATCAAGATGCAGATACAACGTAGGAGTGATGCGACGCTGGCGTTAGGACGACTTTTGAGCGACTTGAATAGGCTGAATAATCGTTCGGCTGGTGCGGAATTCTCGCGTTGACAGGGCATGGGCCGGCATAGATTGCAGATTAACAGCTCAGAGTAGGTAGGTATCTTATCCAAGGTTGATGCGTACAGATTTGTACATACGGAGCAGGTGCACAATGCCAAGAATCAGGTAGGTAGGTAGTAGATAGGATGCGTGCTTTTTACGCATGATTCTCCATCGGCGCCGATCCGTGGGTACATTAACATAGACAGCTCGGGAGAAACGTAGATTACCGTCGCCGAGTTGGCAGGGAAGTCCACCAGAAACTTGAACGACGGAACGTAGGTACCTATATCATACATGATTATGATAGGTATGCCATCATCCATGGCTTCATAACGTTACTGAGGCATATAAGCGTTCCCATTGCAAAAGGAGGGAACTTCGCCCAATTGGTCATACATACCGTATACAATGCCACTACCTGGGCCTATGTATACTCAATGATGCTCCATCTGCAACTGCGCATTGCCTATGTAGGTAGGCTATGACGGCACTTGTCTCAAGAGCCATCCGTACTCCGTAGACAGTGCGTAGACACCGAAAATTTTGTGCGCGAAAGTGATATTCGGATATTCGGCTGCATGTCTAGGAAGACAAACTGAGCTATACTCCGTACTTACGTATAGTACTACATACATACACATGCAAACTTTGCTACAAGTGAGACGGGAAATTTCATCGACGACATTTAGAAGCAATATGCGCGAGGTAGATCCTTCGAACAGTAGGTAATGTGTCGTAGCATCGTAGGTACTCCGTATAATGGAGACCGATAGATAGGTACTCGACTTGGCCAGAGCCCGATGCTCAAATCGTTCAGCATCTGGGCAGTACATACCTACATACTTGTACAGCAAAAGCATGAGACGTCAGAAATGCAAGGTATAAACAGCAGGGGAATGAATCGCTAGCGTTCAGAAACACGCAAAAGAAATCTTCCATGACTTTGAATAGCAGAAGAGAGACGAAAACTTAAAAGGCTTACCCGTACGGAGTAATTGGAGGCTTGGAGCACAGTGCACTCTCCGTCGCTCCGATCGAATTGTCATCACCAACGTAGGAGCCAGGTACCTAGGTACCTATGTATACATACTACACACCCGGAATTATATTTTGGCAAAGGCTACTCCGTATGACTTAATTCTTTGTCATGGCGGCTCTCCTGGGGGCAAAGACGCCCTCAAGGCTACGCTCAGGGACCGACCCAACTCATGAACGCTTGCTGCAGGTTGTCCATCATCTAGCCAAGCTACATAATGTAGATATGTACATACCTAGGTTGATTGAACGTGTCTACACTCTACCTTTATGCCATTTTTGTCTCGGATGCGACCCTTATCTACCTATATTACGCAGTACTCCGTACAGTCTCCATTACCGCCGTCTTCTGGCCGCACCGCCCGCTCCCGAGTCCCGCCGGGCCGCAAGCCACCACAGAGTGCAGGCAGCAGCCCTGGTTAAAGTTAGTACATACCCTATTACAATTTACAGACGTACGGAGTACAGATACGTCGCCATCTCGTTCTTCCAGAATCAGAGTAGGCCTGGGCAGCTGGGCTCCTGACTGCTTGTGCCTCGGAGGGATGCCGGTCATGATGTTTATTGGTGCGATTTGTTGTTGCATTTCAACTTGCATCTGGCAATACGCGCGCAATACCTAGGTACACCTGGGCTTACGCGGGGGCCGGGGCATGGGTTTGTGTATGAAAAGCGGCTGCGTGTGTTGGGTGTTTTGATGACTTTTACTAAGTTATGTTATGTTATGTTATGTACCTGACGTTTTGACTCTTGAGTCATGGATAAGGGAAAATATCATAATATGTTCATCGCCGCATGAAACGTACGAAAACCGAGAGGTACATATGCACTCTGTACCTATGTATAGGTATTCCGTACAGGTAGAGTGTACATCGGTACCTCTTAGATACGGGTACCTATAGTCCTATACCTCGGTCCCTACCTGTAAGTATAGTAGGTCCGTAGAAAAGGGAAGAACAAGAGAGCTGCATAGAGGTACGCTGCGGGGGTATGCGGCATCCTAAGTTCCTTCATAGGTAGGTATGTATTATTAGTCTGGGCTGTGTGTAATCTTCATCGGGTATTTCCCATAATATCGCATTCGCCACTTTGTGCTTTTTTTGCGCGAATGATACGTAACAGAAACAGTTTTATCCCTGATATGTGCAAAATGACGAAAGTCTCTCGCTTCGCGAATCGCACATCCGATGACATCCGATAGGCACTGGAAACCAGTTGGCATGGAGCTCAGCCTACTTCCGATCCTTCGAAACGAAAGCCAAGTGAAGGTTGAGGCTGTATGGGAGAAATCGATTAACTTTTTGTTAACGTTGCCATGCATGGCTGGCGAGAACGTGTTACTTCCCGCAGCTTGCTGTGTCGCTCAACATCTGGTGCCTGTCGGTAGTCGCTCCTACACTTAAACGAGGTCTCGAACTATTCCGGCATGACATCTTCGGCAACTTACCATCTCCTGCGATTTTCAACGGCCTGTGTAGCAGGTAGAATGTTTCTCATTGATAACTATGCTAAATTCGCAATCAGATCTGCACCCTTGAGATGCTTTCGAATGATAAGGTTTCGCGGCTTCATACGAAAGCGACGGACATGAAAACTGCCCTGATGTGACCCGTCTGAATAGCGTCGTTGGCTTGTGATTCTCGGTCACGTTCTTGGGGAAGATACCGGGGGTATGGAATGTCCTGTAATCATTTTCAAGGTCCCGAAAGACTCGTCTGTTTGAGCATTGAGTAACATAATCTGTACTGCTCATCGCAAATGGTCTATGCAGCGCTGCGACAGGCCGACAGCAGAATTTGCCAAATTGCCATACGAAAAACAAAATTCAACACAGAACGGTAAAGAACGTGATCTTTTTCTAAAAGAACCCGGTGCACACGGAACGCCGAAGGCCGTAAGAATTCTAAGCAAATTAAGGGGCTTGCTCAATGCTTGCGCTTGCCAACATTGCCAATGCATCCTCACTTGACCACTGACACCGCTTCTTCTCCAACTTCATACATGCAACTCTTGATACCACGGCATCACCCATTCGTCCTTGTCGGGCGCCGTAAGCCTCTGGATTAGCTTCGGTACATTGCATTTGCTGGCTAGGCCGAGAGCAAGATTCAGCGCCTTGAGTCCAGTCGTGGATTTGGGGATCATCCACGCAAGCCCCGGATTCGGCTTTGGCATCTGGTCGATATAAGGATGCAGCGTGGCACTGTATCTGGCAAGAGCGGCTTCAACATCACAGTCGCCACCGCTGCACCTCGCGATCTCCCCTGCGAGGACGTACGCGCCCACCATGGCAGCTGAAGTGCCCCTGCCAGACATGGATGAAGGACAAAACGCCGCGTCTCCAAGGAGGACGACCCGGCCCTTTGACCAAGCATTATTTAGAACATGAACGACTTCATTGGCGTAGAAATCGTCTGTTGTCTTCATAGCGTCGAGTAACCGACTGGTCTGCTTGTATCGAGCTGTTCTGAACATGCCCGTAAAGGCTTCCTTTTGCGCTGCTACATCCTTCGTCAGCGCCTCCTTCATCTCTGCCTGATGACCGGGCGCCATGGTCATAAGGTACACCTGTCCGAGATGAGGCGTATGCCATCTCGTCATGAGGCAGCGCTGGCCCGTTTCAAAACAGCACGTTGCGCGATTTTTGTCCTCGGCATGTCTCTTGATGCTATAGTAGCAGGTAAACACGCCGGTAGACTGAATGAACTGTTCATCGCCCCCTGCATCCCTATTCAGAGCCCGTCTAATACGCGAATTTTGGCCGTCAGCTCCCACGAGAAGGTCGCAGTCTGCGGTACTGCCGTCTGAAAGCGTCACGCTCACTGCATGGCCTTTGTCCTCAAATCCCTGGACTGACAGGCCGAACTTGTAAACGACTTTATCCTTTGTTCTATCATGAAGGATGTGGCACAAGTCGCCTCGCATGATTTCGTATTCGCTCGACACTGCTTGGTGTTTGCTGCCGGCCTCATAGCGCGGAAAGAAGATGATGGATTCGCCATTATGGTCGACGATGTCGACGCCTGCTTCGTCCACGACGTGTTGGCGTACGTCTTGGACAATGCCCATTCGCTCAATGGCTTCGATGCCCTGGCCTCGAATGTCGAGCTGCTGGCCGCCTGTCCGGAGAGAACTCCATCGCTCAATGATGGTGACAGAGTGACCGAGGCGTTGAAGCCAGAAAGCTAGGGATGGACCGGCGATGCCAGCGCCTGCAATGAGAATCTTGAGGGGGCTTTGGTTGGGCATCTTTGTCGGACCTCGCAATCGCGATGACCAACTTGTCTGTGTTGGCGAGGCTTGCAAAGTTTGTGCAGTGATCCTGCCGTGCTGATTCCCAGCCTGAGTTGGGGCCGCTCTCGGTCTTTTGTACAATCACTTTACGCGGCCACAGCGCACACCCTTCCCATTGGTGATTGTTTTGGCAATCTTGGTACATATGTATTACGTTACGCATTGACGGGTTGAGCGCTTCCAACTCAGGTAATCTGCATTAGTGTCGCACAACGCTCTAACGTCGTCGGGGTTGGAGAATTAGCGCATCAATATCCATATGAAGTATGTGCTCTATGGTGATGGCCTATGTCGTGAGTGGAATTACTCCTGCCCGAGGCAGCACATGGTCGTGCATGACGTAAACTTGAGTTTCACGGCCTTCCTGGGTATTCTGCGCCAGCTGCGACTTGGTCTCTTGCTCCGCACATCCATTCCTGTGCGAGTTGATACCCTCAGTCGCGCCGGTCTCGTCGTCCCGACTCCCGAAGCATCATCTCACATCCCTCCATCAACTTCCTGATTATGTTGTTTAAATGACTGAAATTAACCTTCGTTGCGGCCCCATTTGGCACCCGTTATTCCCTACCGACTTGGCCGCTCGGACCGTGATGTTTCGTTCTGGCCGAGATAAACAATGACTTGGATTGGGAGACACGAAGAGAAGGAAACACACTTGTCAACATTGTCTTCTGGTTTCGTCCTCTTCAGATAACTCAAAGCTTTGATCCAGTCGCTGTTCAACACCATGACCTCGTGTTGTAACTTGCCAATGAGCAAGTTTTTCCCCCGGACCTCACTCAGCAATGATGGGATCGACACTAGCCAGATTGATTACCCAGACTATGTTCTCGACGTCGAGGGCACAGCGTGGATGAAGCGCGTCCACTTTACACGTCGGGCAGAACCAGCGTCTTACAGGAGAGGTGAAGAAGGTGCCGAAAGCGATTGCCGTAAATCGAAAAAGGGCCGGTCCTGTTGTGTACTCCTTCGTCTGATTTTTGTCTCGTGTGAGATCTGTTGATACCTTCAGACGAGCTAATATCGGCTGCATAGAGTCAATGCAGCGATGTCGAGTCAACCCCGTCCAACGTGTTTCCGTCAGTCGCCAAAACTTCTACGGACACCTGAAGGGTGGCTTCGACGACGTCATCTTGCGCGCATTTTGCCGCACAGGTAGGTGCTTCGAATCTCCCGACAGCTACTCCGTGCCGATGAATCCGACCGAGAGCTCGGCGACCTGGATGTAGCGGCTGATTCGCGCGACGCGCTGTTCTGACTCTCACCAAGCAAAGACAGTGGTTGCCGTTCCGCGTCGACAAAAGGATTGCAGGAGACAATGACACGGCATTTTCAGGGGAATATCTCGGGATAACATCCGTATGCATCTAGTCCTTGAAGGGTCAATGAAAAGATGCGCGAGCTCTCCTTTACACGGCGGACGAGTTCATGTTCCACTCTCCAGCCTCAACAAACCCGCTGCAACTCAAACATCCGAGTCTCAAACAGCGTAGTGAACTTCTTTCTGCCTACATCTTGCCTGCGTGCATCAACCCATCATCTTGACCATCGGGCGCCCCCCGCCGCCGTAGACAGGAACGGAGTTGAAAGTTATGGCGCCTATCTCCTTTGTTGGTTCTTCGTTTTCCAAATCCATTTCTTCATCTGTGGACGCTGATTTGATGCCCGGATGGGGTTTGCGAACCTGATATGTACCTTGCCTTGTTCCAGGCAATGCGAACGCCACAGCCAATCGTTCGGAGCAATATGGTACAGAGTTATCTGCCGACGCCGCTGGCGACGAGCAGTGGCTGGGTCAGTGCAAAGAAATGGGTTGTTCATATGATCTTGGTCACGAAGCAAGCTGAATATCCGGAAATGGAGCAGATTGACACAGACGGGATCAACTGATCGCATAAGAAGGACGGTGATCTGCTCGAAGGTTAAGCATATGGACGAATATGCTTGTTGTGCAGGATAGCATGCTGCGATTTTCTGAGCTGGAAGAGTTCTCCTCAGCCTGCCTCTGCCGTCGAGCTCGGCCATTTAAAGTTGCTTTCAAGAAGAGACTCTAGAAAAGTAGTTTCTCGTTTGTGAGATGCCGCAAGTGTTGGGGACCGAACGTGAGCGCTTGAGGCATCTCAGGTCCGATGAAGCAAAGGATGGATGGGCCTGGGATCGAATCAGAGTCCGAGAATGGAATAAATGTGCAAGTGAATGTCAGTATAAAGCGTTTGAATTATAGTGATCGTAGACAGCGCTGAGTCAGTGAAGTCGCTCTATGAGGTCGCTCTGTGAATTCGCTCACTCATTATCTCATCTCCGTCTCTACCCGATGTGTGATATCGTCAACGTCTGGTGGCCCCAACAGATTGCCGCTTCCATCGGCGGTTCGGTGGCCGCTGAAAGAGTACGGAGTACCACCTGGAACTTGGAAGACCTTAAGGGGAGAACACAGCCAGCCAATCAAAAACTAAGACCTGCAAGCACCAAACCCAATACGGAGTACGGCCAGCCCCAATGGAAAAAAATAAAAATCTTGGTCTGCTCAGTGGTCGCAGCCTCGCAGGAAGTTGCATCCACTAAATAAAGTCACTAACTGGGGCGCGCACCAACCAGGAAGCTGGTTTCGCCGTGTTCCGGAAAGCAAATTCCCTCGACTCAGCTCCGTCGAAGCCATCGTCGTTCATTCGAGACACCCTCATACTTTCCTACTCTTGAACCAGCTCAGCGTTGCCTCTCCTCCCTCCTACGCTGAACAATTCGCGTCCGCCCAATTTACAATTGCGACGAACTGCATTGGCGGCCCGACTCGCACTGCTCCGTTACTCTGTCGCCCCTGCCTCGTGTCGAACCTCAACAAATCCCGAATCCCACATATCACAAGCCGTCATGTCTCGACTTCTTCGACCTGCTGCGCGACTGGCGCTCTCGAGCCGAGCCACTGCCATCAAGGCTCCCGCCGCTTCTGCTTTCACACAGGCCCCTCGAGCCATGACGACACCCGTCTTCTTTGGCGCTCAGCAGAGCAGGAAATATGCAGAGGGGTCTGGTGTCAAGGAGTATACCGTCCGTGAGGCCCTCAACGAGGCTCTTGCTGAGGAGCTCGAGGCAAACCCCAAGGTGTTCGTCCTGGGAGAGGAAGTTGCTCAATACAATGGCGCCTACAAGGTTACCAAGGGCCTGTTGGACCGCTTCGGGGAGAAGCGCGTTATCGACACTCCCATTACCGAGTCCGGCTTCTGTGGTCTTGCCATTGGTGCTGCTTTGAGCGGTCTGCACCCTGTCGTAAGTGCTATCTGGTTCGCAGGTGGCTGCTCATGACTTCACTGTCACCGCGTTTCCAATGACACAGATACAACTTGTTCCTTCTATCCTTTTGCGATCTCACTGACAATATTGACGTGCAACAGTGCGAGTTCATGACGTGGAATTTCGCCATGCAAGCCATCGACCAGATCGTCAACTCTGCCGGCAAGACGCTCTACATGTCTGGTGGCATTCAGCCCTGCAACATCACATTCCGTGGCCCCAACGGTTTCGCCGCTGGTGTTGGTGCCCAGCACTCCCAAGATTACTCTGCCTGGTACGGCAGTGTACCCGGCCTCAAGGTCGTCTCTCCATGGAGTGCCGAAGACGCCAAGGGCCTGATGAAGGCTGCCATTCGTGACCCTAACCCCGTCATCGTCCTCGAGAATGAGCTGATGTACGGCCAATCTTTCCCCATGTCCGAGGCTGCCCAGAAGAGTGACTTCGTCCTTCCTTTCGGCAAGGCCAAGGTTGAGCGCTCTGGCAAGGACTTGACCATTGTTACACTGTCCCGATGTGTCGGCCAGTCCCTGACTGCCGCCGAGAACCTGAAGAAGAACTATGGCATCGAGGCCGAAGTTATCAACTTGCGATCCGTCAAACCTCTCGATATCGAATCCATTGTTGCGTCTGTCAAAAAGACCGGCCACCTGCTGTCTGTCGAGTCCGGCTTCCCTCATTACGGAGTCGGAGCCGAGATCCTTGCTCTCACCATGGAGTATGCTTTCGACTACCTTCACGCCCCCGCTCAGCGTGTCACTGGTGCCGACGTCCCCACCCCTTACGCTCAGGGGCTCGAGGAGATGAGCTTCCCGACCGAGAAAGTCATTGAAGATTTCGCCGCCAAGATGCTGCGCGCATGAAGAATGTAATTTTTACATCGGGTGCTTTGTTCTGACCGCCGTGCATGTAGCGAACGAGAAAAAACCATGATGTCTGGGTCCGCATGAGGGAATAATGGAGAGAAATTGGGCCGTTGAGGGTTGGAGGAGACGCAGCATCATAGTAATCAATATGCTTTGAGAAGGGTGGGATAGCTTTTCAGCGCACTTCAAATATCTTCTTTTTTTTTCGATAGATGGATAGGGATCGGGGACTGAGGGACTTGTAATTGTAAATTTATACGGCGATGCTGATGCATTCACAACCTCTACCTCGCCAGCTGTTTCAGTTGCCAATTCTAGGATCTGGTGTACCTAGCGGCGCATCGTGAAGGAACCATGCTATAACCTATGATAGCATGGGCATTTTCCAGCGCGGATCGACTTATCATCGCTTTCAAGAATTCCTCCCTTCGTCATTCACCCCACTTCCGCCCCAAAAATGTGGGGCGTTTCTCCAGAAGTCCAAACACAAGTGGTGACGATGGTGGGTGTGTGATCCGTCATCTGAAATCAACGACTTCCACTTTGTCAAAAGGCAGATCATCCTCAGCATGGCCGGAATCGATGCCCTTCTGCTGGCGCAGGAAGAGGATGGAAACACGAGCTCAAGATCTTTGAAGAAATCGAGTCGAGATTCCGAAGTTCTCAAGCGCCAGTTGGAGGCCAAGTATCTCACCCCGTCACGCGAGTTTTCCACCGAGTGGCTGAACCGACTACAGCAGCGATGGGATTTTGAGACCGACTATACTTCTCTGTTCAAGATTGCACCTACTCAAACTCGCACCGTCACAAGATTCATTCGCCATGGCCTCGAAGGCAGGGTGACTGGCTACAGGAACGTGACGCTTCCTTCAAATGGCGCCACAGCAAAGACTTCGACAAGTCTGCTTCGAAAGCCCGCTAACCGGGTAGATTTTGTCCGTGGAGCTGCTGGCTTTTTTCCTTTTGCTCCTGGAGGCCTGGACAATATCGAGGCTACTGCTGCGCTGGAGGATCAGATCCATGCGGGCAGAGCGCCTGAGAGCGGAACCAAGGCAAGTAGGCTCGACAGGGTGATTGAAGTGGGTGAGGGTGGGTTGCTACAGATAGCGCCTGGGATGAGTCGTGGCATTGACTTCAGCAAAAAGAAGAGCATGGTGGAGCAGGAGGCTGCTGACGCGGTTCAAGAAGTGCTGGAGGATGAACCGGCAGATGCAGGCGAGGCGCATGATTCAGATGCAGAACCGGCAGACGGCGAGTTAGCAGACGGCGAGTCTGGGGATGTCGCCGAAGGTGCTGATAGTGACAGTGATGAGATTGACGATATACTGCCTATTGAGTTTCCTGCTCTGGAACCCCATGGCGTGTTAGCAGCATCGAGTGCTCGCAAGGCTGGACGAGAATGGGCTCACATGGTGGATATAAGGCAAGGGATGCCGAACTTTCGAGAGCTGGTGCCCGACATGGCGAGAGAGTGGCCTTTTGAGCTCGACACCTTCCAGAAAGAAGCTGTATATCATCTCGAAAACGGCGACTCGGTGTTCGTCGCTGCTCACACATCAGCAGGCAAGACGGTTGTGGCCGAATATGCCATTGCGTTGGCGGCAAAACACATGACTAAGGCTATCTACACATCTCCGATCAAGGCTCTGAGTAATCAAAAGTTTCGCGACTTCCGACAGACATTCGACGAGGTCGGTATTCTTACGGGAGATGTGCAAATCAATCCCGAGGCTAGCTGCCTGATCATGACGACGGAGATCTTGCGAAGTATGCTTTACCGAGGAGCCGATTTGATACGCGATGTTGAGTTTGTCATCTTTGATGAGGTTCACTACGTGAACGACTACGAGAGAGGAGTGGTCTGGGAGGAGGTGATCATCATGTTACCGGCACATGTGTCGCTCATTCTGCTCTCAGCCACAGTACCGAATACTCACGAATTTGCGTCATGGGTTGGACGAACGAAACAAAAGGATATCTACGTCATCTCGACCTCGAAACGACCGGTACCTCTGGAGCATTACCTTTGGGCGGGCAAGGATGTCCATATGATTGTGGACTCGGACAAGAAGTTCCTCGAGACCGGCTGGAAAGCGGCGAACTCCGCAGCTCGCGGGAAAGAAAAGTCGGTGCCATCACAGACTGCAATGGCCACACGAGGTGGAAATTCTCGTGGCGGCGCCCATCGAGGAGGTCCTCAACAACAACAACGAGGTGGACGAGGAGGTGGCCAACGGGGCGGCGGTGGCAATCAGCAGCGAGGTCGTGGAGGGCCACCTCGAGCCAGCCATGCTCCTGGCCATATGGGACGTGGTGGACGCGCCGGAGGTATGACCTCTGCTGCTCAGGACAAGAACTTGTGGGTTCATCTTGTGCAATTTTTGAGGAAGAAGACCTTGCTACCGGCCTGTATCTTCGTCTTCTCCAAAAAACGGTGCGAGGAAAACGCAGATGCGCTGAGCAACCAGGACTTCTGCACCGCTCAAGAGAAGAGTCATATTCACATGATTATTGAGAAATCGATTGCGAGGTTAAAACCAGAAGACAGATCATTGCCTCAAATTGTGCGACTGAGAGAACTTCTGAGTCGAGGCATTGCAGTTCATCACGGCGGATTGCTGCCCATTGTCAAAGAGTTAGTGGAGATCCTCTTTGCTCAGACTCTTGTCAAGGTGCTTTTTGCGACGGAGACGTTTGCCATGGGTCTCAATCTGCCAACCAGAACAGTTGTCTTCTCGGGCTATCGCAAGCACGATGGTCACTCGTTCCGAAATCTGCTGCCCGGCGAATACACCCAGATGGCAGGCCGAGCTGGGCGTCGCGGGCTTGATACTGTCGGATCTGTCATCATTGTTCCTCCAGGTAGCTCCGATGACGCACCGCCGGCCGGCGAGTTGCGCAACATGATACAAGGAGAGCCGTCTAAATTGCGATCGCAATTTCGACTTACTTATAACATGATTCTCAACCTTCTCCGCGTCGAGGCTCTGAAGATAGAAGAGATGATCAAGCGCAGCTTCTCAGAGCACGCGACCCAGCAGCTCCTCCCTGAGCACGAAAAAGATGTCAAGGTTGCACAGGCTGATCTCGCCAAGGTGAAGCGAGAGGCATGCAAAGTCTGTGACGTCGCTATGGACGAATGCCACCAGGCTGCGCAAGACTATAAACAGCTTACCTTCGAGCTATACAAGGGTCTTTTACGTATACCCATCGGGCGAAACATGTTTGTTGAGCAGCGACTTGTCGTGTTTAATTACGAGGGCGTTCGCACAGTAGGACTCATGTTAAATCAAAGAACGAACCCGCGGTTTTCCCTGGAAGAGCCGGTGTTGCGCATATGTGCCATCAAGTCCACGCGCGACGGCCGAGATGGAACGGACCAGCTGCCCTTCATTCCCGCCACCAGAAAATATCTGCATAAGCTGCCCCAAAGCAAGAAACATATACACACCAAGAATCTTTTTGTGCCACTCAGCGACGTGGAATGCCTGACTAAGTGGGTTGTCAAGGGCACGCTTCCGGAGATCTTCAAAGGCGGCGAGGAAGCCCAAAAAGCCGTGGAGCAACTACAAGAAATTTGCACCAGCTGGGATGGCCGCTGGGATGAGCTAGACTTGAGCAAAGTCAAGAGCCTGGCGCTGCAAGAAATCATGGAGAAGCGAAAACAGTCGATCAAGATGGTGACGGAATCGCCCTCGTTCAAGTGTCCCAATTTCTTAAAACACGTAAGGATCGCCTTTATCTCTCTACCCAAGCCGTGATTCGCCACACTATGAACCCTTCAAAAGCTAACGCGTGATTCTCGTCTCCAGTTTGCCATGTGCCACGACGAATGGCTCATAAAAGAACACATCTCTCAGCTTAAGCAGTCCCTTTCAGATCAGAACCTCCAGCTCCTCCCCGACTATGAACAGCGCATTCAAGTCCTCAAAGAACTCGATTTCATCGACTCCGCCACGCGGATTCAGCTCAAGGGCAAAGTAGCATGCGAAGTCCACTCAGGCGACGAGCTTGTTCTCACCGAACTCATCCTCGACAATGTACTCGCCGAATTCGAGCCCGCTGAGATAGCCGCCCTCCTGTCTGCCTTTGTATTCCAAGAAAAGACCCTCGTGGAACCCACTCTGACGGGCAATCTCGAAAGGGGCCGCGACACAATCATTGCCATTTCGGAAAAGGTGAATGATGTCCAGACGAGGCTACAGGTGATCCAGTCGGCAGACGATTCGAATGACTTTGCCAGCAAGCCTCGCTTCGGCCTCATGGAGGTGGTGTATGAATGGGCACGGGGCATGAGCTTCAAGAACATTACGGGCCTAACTGACGTCTTGGAGGGGACGATTGTGCGGACGATTACCAGACTGGATGAGGTGTGCAGGGAGGTGAAGAATGCGGCGAGGATTGTGGGTGACCCGGAGTTGTATGCTAAGATGCAGGAGGCGCAGGAGCTGATCAAGAGGGACATTACGGCCGTGGCGAGTTTATACATGTGATTTAGTGTCTTTGTTGCAAAACTGAGCTCATGGTGGGCGGGAGTAATCTATCAACGCTAGAGTCACCTCATAAACAGCACACAGGTATATATATCAATCGGGACTTGACATGATGCACCAGAATTCGGCGTGCGAAAACCGCCGGTATGCGCCTTGAACGGATTTGAAAGCCCAGCTTTCAACTTCCATCCCCATACATATTTCTACTCGATATAAATCGAACCAGAACTCCCAACGCCAAGCAATGTCACTATTTCCCTGCCCTTGTCTTTGATACTTCATCTACAAAACGCTCTCTAAACCAAACTGCAGAATTCGATGCTGCTATGCCCGCAAAGCCCGCAACCTCTGCTGCAGCAGCTCATCTTCCTGCAGAGATACATCGTTCTTATTCTGAGGCTCCGGATCCGCCGGCGTGGCCTGGTTCAGTTGTGCCTTGAGCTCGATGCCCGCATCGTCCGCCAGCTTGCCTAGTAACTCATGGACGGCATCCTCGGGAACCTGCGCGGATGTGGATTGCGAAAACGCATCTTGATAGATGGCGTTCGTCATGGAGTATTCCTCGTTTTGCTCTTTGAACGTTTCCAGGACGCCGAGGCTCTGTTTCGCTCACACAGCCGTTAGTAGGAGTTCCGAACCACGAGACTTTTGGTGCGTAGGGACTTGGTCATCTTCATCTTTCATCCCCATCCACCCCTTCCCCCCCAAATGAAACGCATGGAAAGAGAAGAGAGACAGAGCTAGATATACCTTTGCCGGCGTAGCATTCTTCTGCGCCACACTCATGACTTTGGAGCTCTGCGCCATCATATGCGTCATGCGGTTCATCGCATTATTGGCTTGAATCTGCGCGGCGCTCAGCTCCGCCATGTCGGCAACCTGGTCCATCTGCGAGGCGAGGGCCTGCTTGCTGAGAAGCATCTTGGCCTTTTGATAAGCCTTTTGAGTTTCGCCCTTTTTGAGGAGCTCCTGGATCTGTTTCTTGAGGATGGGGTCCTGCTTCGCGGCCTTTTGGGCCTCGCGACGGGCTTGTTTAGCCTGGAAGCGGGCTTGGAATTCGAGTTGGGTGTCGCGGGCGAGGGCTCGGTTTGACATTTTGGCTGAACGGACAGTTTTCTTTTCGTAGGAAGAAGATGGAGGGAATTGCGATTGTCAGGAAATGGACGATGGAAGGGACTGCGCTTTCTTTGATTGTTCGGCCTCGCCGACTCGATGTGGACTGCGGGGACGCCACATGGAGTGACGCAACCCTTGCCGATGAGGCTGTGCACCGCCACAATCTGATCTGCGGTGTGTACATAGGTACCTATGTACATCAGTACATGAGGACGTACTCCGTAAAAGTTTGCGTTGTGTTGTTAACGGAGTACCTATGTAACTTGTTACTTGTGCTCCCACAATATGTATATTGCAGTTTGCCAGCTTGCATTTTGACGTCTGATTTTATCTTTTCTCACCACGTGGATGATGCAGTCTTTCGACGAGTGATCCCACCTGTCCCAAACCACGACCCGAAGATGAACAGCGTGGCGGAAAGAACATGGCCTCGAACAACGCAACGAGAACCTCAAAAAGCTGCGAATCCAATAAACGAGATTGATCTGCATTGTAGTATCAAGAAGAATCAAGACACCTGAGGTGACATCCATCGGTCAAGACGGACGGATGGACTAATCAGCGGCAAGCAGCACCGAACAGTTATCAAATGAGATTTGCCTGGTCAATGACTTGGATACGACGTCACAATGCCAAGTTCAGCTCATGACTCCAACTTGAGACGAGATTGAACGGCCAGTATCACTGCAAGGGTTAATCGGAATATAATCGGAAGAACAGATATTCATAGAGCCGATTGTTTCCTTATCAAGGAGGCGAGACACTCTTTCAACTCTGACGCACGAGTCACGACTAGGCAACTCCGTGGATAGCGTGATCGAGGCGCACGTCGCCAATTTTTTGGGTATCCGGGACTGCCTCACAATACCCTTCAAAGACATCCCTCAGTGTCTGTGACAGTCTAATGTTTTTCTCCCTCATCAGCTTCGACCAGCACGTACTGACCATCGAACGAGAGCGCTATATGAAGATAAATGGAGTAAAGCCTAAGAAAGCCGGAGTAGCGATGCCAAGATGGCAAAGGTGCCTTGGACGACTGCGATTGGGTTAAAGGATTGCAGTTTCATTCATTCTTATAAATGACACTGGGACTCAGTCGGATGCTCCCCAAGGAATACTACACTGTGCAGGATCGCACGTCTTGACTCTCTCGAGTCTCTACTCATCACTCTGAAGGTTTCCGCCGATATGTACCTACATACTGTAGTTACATGTATGTAAGGATGTATGTAGGCACAGTATGCATTCACGCTCAGCTCCCTCTTAGCCCGCGGGCCTGCCCGCTTATTAGTCTCTTGCTGGAGCTTTTTGATGACGGGCTGGTTGTGTCGTCTTCGATCGGCCACAGCATCGAACTAAGGCCACTGCAGCTATGGAGACCCAATAGCATGCCTCAGCGGAGCGTCGTGTGAAGGAGCTAGACTCTTGATACTGAAGCTTTCTGTGACACACATTATGCATGCAGATCCGTATCCAGCGATTCACACAGGACACCTTGCGGGGGAGGCGGGCAGAGACGAAAAAAAAAGTCCACTGTTAGGAGGACACAATTGGTAGCTCTCATGTTCCATCTAACCCTGGAATCTTTGAGGCCTGGCATTGGAATGGATGGTGTCTCGCTGCTCTCATCAGGTGATGGATACTATTAGAATCATGGCCAGAGCAAGCTAATAATAAAGATCGTCAGGGACAAGGGGAATGCGAGAGACTAGGTATGATATGGTCTATGATGCGAGACTCACGAGCGGCGCAGAATTTGAAAAGGGAAAGCCACCCGCTCAGCACGACGTATCGCATCTATGTCACTATGTGTGTGAGACCTGTCACATCAGTACTGCGGAGGTGTGGTAACGCTAAAAAGCAGAGAGCTGGCAGAGATCTTGCGGGAGAGGGGACTGACAATTGTGCTGTTATGTATCGAACCTTGATGATCGTGTCGTCCAAGATTGGGCCATCGGAGCCGCCGTTACCGTACCGGCATGTAATTGTAAGTACATATGAGATATCTCACTGGTTGCATGAAAATTCGCCACCTGCAGCAAACACTGCAGCAATCCTTTCTGAGGTTGTATGTCATGCCAACAGAATGTTCGTACGGATCCAATTCGTACGTCGACTGACAGGGCGCCGCAGCCGGTATCTGGGCCCCTTCTCGTCATCGATGGAGAGGAAGAATTGCAAGAGAAAAATGCACCATCGTTGTCACAAGGAATTAGAGGGATAACATGTGAGAGGCCGCTTGCCACTGAAGTACAAGCGACACGAGCCCATGTCGTCGTCTCGACAACTCGTAGAGTCCTGGCAAAGAAGATTTATTTCATAGTAAGAGGTGACGGGGCGTTGCCGCTGATATAGCTGGAGACTATTCCATAAGATGAGCGACTATTGGCATTTTCAACCCACGAGCGAGGAGGTGAGACGAGGGAAGAAGAGAGTCGCGCAGCGCAAGTATCGTAAGGACAAGACCAAAATTACTCCCAGGGGTGGACTGTGGAAGCCTCCGGTGTCTCAAGACGCTCGGTCTTCCTTTCGCTCAACGCGCTTTTGGGGCCTTGAGCCTTCTTTCTTGACGGAGAAGCGAATAAACACTGACACTGTCACCGTCTTAATAGGAGAAATCTTACGTTTGCGCTCCGAAGCTGCACAACTTGACGACGCGCGCGGCGGAGTTGGGCAACTCGCGTCGCGTTCCGAACTTGATACCCGGGGATTCGAAGCTGAAAATTGCCCATCTTGCGCCCTTCAAGAGGCTGAAAGACTCAATCAAATGGGTAGATCGTGTATCGCGCACTCTCAAACAGTCTTCCTACAGCAAATCCATCATGTAGATCCCAATTGGTGCTGCCCTGGAAAGGCAAGCGATTGCACATCATCCGCCACATATGGCCGTTCACAGATAAAGCAGGAGTCGGCCGCGTTCACAGAAGGCTCATCGGATTTGTACGCCCAGCGACAATGTTCGAAGCTCTCATCGCCGGTGCCTCCCCTGCTACCTCAACACAACGACTACCAGGCACTGGTCTGTGGCAGTGTCTCTACAAGGGGCTCAGCAGATGACTTGCCGGCGGCGGGTGATTGCACGAGACTGCCTCGCGCGAGTGTACACGAAATAAACTGCAGCCAAGTGTCACCCGAGTCGACTTCTCCGTCTCTGACGCACTTTAGCGGGTGTCCGCAAGGCGCTGCGGGTTGTATCGAATATCCCAGACCCCTGTTAGCAGGTAGAACCAGGGTGACAGCTCTCCAAGATGAAGCCTATGGTTTGGAATCTCCATGCAAAGTAAGTTGGACTGGATGGGACAGCGCAAGCCCTCTATGCCAAACTCTATCTAATCTACTGAGAATGGAGGCCAAGAACGGCCAAGAGGACTAACGCGACGTCTGTCTGTAGGAATCAACGACTACAACTCCCAGTAGCACCAATACGGACACTGGATCTGAGAGTCAGAGAAGCTCTCAATGGGACTTAAGCCAACTTGTCAGGAATCCCCGTGCAGTAGAAGAAGCACCAGCGACTCAGCTTCAAAACCCAGATCTGACGCTTCACCCCCGAGAAGGCCACATCGCCAGTTTCTCCTCGATCCCGGTATGCGTTACAGATAAAGCGTCCACTTCACAAGTGCAGGGAATCTCGCCACTCTTCCAGGCTGCCATGGCAGGAAATCTTACCATATTGTCCTTTATGGTTCACAATAGCGTCTTTCCCGAGTCGGTGAATCAGGATGGACAGACGATTCTCCACGTCGCTGCCGGTAACGGGCACTACTATGCAGTGGAGTTTTTGATCGGCTTTGGGCTCAATGTGAATGCCCGAGATAACATGGGGAACACGGCTCTGCACTTGGCTATCGCGAACGGCTGGGAGCAGGTGGTCAAGCAGCTGGTTGATGCTGGGGCAGATGTGGATGGACTGAATTAAAGGTAGTGACTCGTGAGTGCGGAGAGACAAAACATTGCAAAAACTCTTGTAGCCGGGATCCTGCATAATAATGCCAGATAGTCGCGCTGAACCAGGTGTTGAAACTTCATCATTCATGTGACATGTGCAGTCGACGAGGGATCTCTCTTTGCGTGATCACTTGGAAGGTGATTTGTAGTACATTATCAGAAAAAACAACGCGTAATTCTATCATGCCAATATGCAGCCAATTCGCATCGGCCGTGATCGCTGGAAACTTGTCGGTACGAATGATGGAGAAGATGATGTATCACTTAGTATCAGAGCACATGTACTATTTGCACCACCCAAAAAATCGTGTTGTTTACACGCTCGACCCAGTTTTCATTTTTCGTCTTCCCGCACGCAAATTCACGTCCTTTTGAAAAATTGAGATTGTCGCCATCACGATCGATCATTCAATGAAACTTCCATCTCGAGGCTAATACAGCTAAAGCTGACGTTGTGTCTGCTCAAGTGACATAAGAAATGCAGCACATACCGTACTTGACGCCGTCGCCTTCAAGTTGACTCCTCCTTCGGCTTCAACAACTTCTTGCGGAGTCCTGATCGATCATGTCACCGCCAAGGCTCTAGACGTCGTTATTCTGGAAATATTATCGCAACAAGCTACATCTCCGTATGGGATGCGGTGCCTTTCAATGAGCTTGGGGCTCTGAACACACGCCGCACGCTTATCAAAAAGCTGAGCGTCCATTGTCCGGTCAAGGTCACAGCATCAACTTCACAACGAGCTCATCAAGAGTGAAACTGCTTGCCGAAGCCATCTTAAGGCATATTGGCCATCTCCCGAGCCATCGGTGCACGGAATTCATCGCCGTCTGCCAACCTGCCCAGACAGAAGCTGAGAAACATGTCTTCAACAGACAGATGGCTGGGTCCGGTGGGCCGGTTTTGGAAATTCTTTTGGTATCTATTCTTGTTATGATCCTTGTAGTACTTGTAAGTCCTCGAGTGTTCTAAAGCACACAACGGGGCCTTCATCAACGTCGGCCATTTCAGTTTGGCTACCGCCTTCTCAATAGGACGTGGGACCCCGGACGAGTCACGACGCCTCGATACATAATTGTGAACGAGGCTTCCAAAGTTCTTCCAAAGTTTCGGCGCCTAGAAAGCGATGTCATGATTCAGTCGCCATCATAATGAGTCAAGCACGCGCTTTCTACATTCGCAAGGGGAAACACCGGCACGACGTCCCTAACAGGCCGCCAAGCTGTCACCATCTCAAAGTGTTTCATGCAATTGGGATGCCGTTTTCTCCATGCCGAGTCAAGCACCCACTCCAGCGCCCGGGCTAGCACAATGGCAACGAAGACATCAGCGATCGTCATCTTCTCACCAACAAGATAAGTTTTGTTGTTCATAAGATCCTCCAAGACGTCCAGCATAGCCAATGAGTCCGCCTTCCCCCTCTCGATCTGAGATTTATTTTGGGGAGCGGGCCGGGAGAAGTTGGGAACAAGTGGAAGATACCTAGACTCGACCGTGTCAATACGCTAGAAACCGAATGCTGAGGAACAAATCGAAAAGGAAGGGTATAGAGGAATCAGGATGGCTCGCACCATCGAGCCAGGGTTCCGATTAATTCCTGGTTTGCCCAGCTCATCCACGAAACAATCTCGGCCTCTTGTTCTGGAGAGCCATTTCCAAGCAATGTAGTAGGTTTCTTTTTGCACTTCGCGAGGTACTTTGCGGAATAGTTAGTCCATGACTAGCTAACTGATTTGGGGTTCATAACAGTCTTGCGATGAGAGCTTGACGAACCAACGCGATGCTAATCGTCTCAGTGAGCTTGATTCCCGGCGCTTCCAGGGCCGGAGTCTTGCCGTTACTCAACGGAAACTTGTCGATTAAAAATTGCCGACCGATGTCTCTGCGCGGTATGACTTTGACCAGCTCAATGGGAATGCCCTGTGCTGCAGCCTAGGAAATTTAAAAATCTTCGTCAGTATTGAATCGTTCACGCAAAGAGGCTGGCTGGCTTGTCCTCACCACAATGCGAGCAACACGGGTCCGCGGCTTCTCCTAGATGGTGCACAACGTTAGACTGTTAGTTGACGAGTGACCATCGGACGATAAACGACATACCGCATAACCATAGAGTACAAAAGCCATTGAACTGTCTTGTCAGTAAGCTAGCTGGCTGCTGTTGAAATGGCTGTCGCGAAACCACGTCTACTCTGTTTCCATGGGGCAAACAACTATTATCACTCGCTTCTTAAACGGCCGTCCATCACAAACGAAAAAATCAGCTAACGAATGGATTGGATGTGTCATGCGTTGATCTATTCAGAGCTGCAATCAAACTTCCTTGCCAGGTCGTCCGCGCTGCATGCGACGACTGGCATGGATCTACGTCGTTGCTGGATCGGCCGAGCTCTGAGCGTGTCACATGCATCGATTTTGTAGACTTGTGGCTCATCTTCTGCCAGTCCTTCCAATAGCCCACCATACATGCCCGTTTTATGCGTCTTAAAGAGACCGTACTGCAACAAAGGCCCCATGTCGTTGGTGGCTTGCGTTTGCTGACACCCCCATCACGCCAGGAGTTCGCCGTCACACTGACATGCTTCGAGACGCCATTGGCTCAGCAATCGCTCGGTGACGCGAAACATGTTACATATTCTCCCTATCTTGGTATTCCTTGGCACCCCTTGTCGCGTTTGCGCATAGGCGCCGAGGCTTCGAATGACCCATACTTCAGACTATGTACTCCGTAGATATGATGAGATAAAGAACGACTCACGAGGACTGCCTTATTGAGACAACTTGGTGGGACGGGTAAAATGCCATGGCGTCCAAGCCGAAAAGCAGTTCAGCAGCAAGCCAACTGCCGATCTTGGTTTTCGATTTTTGTTCTCTTCTTTTCTCTTTTCTTTTCTTTTCTTTTCTTTTCTGTACGATATGTTGACTATTCATTACGGGACGAGGCGGGGGGCGTTCCCCGGCACCATGAAAAACACATCGTGAAATTGCCTCAGCCCGGTCAGCCGAGGCACAGTAAGGCACAGTAATTACACGCTACTGCGCAAAATGCGAAAGGTCCGATCAAGCCGCTGGACTTCTGTGCCAAAACACAAGTTGAGTTACTTCGAAAGCCGTACCGGGCAATTGCCAATTGTGGCTTAACTTTTGTTTGGGGTTCGTACCTCAATGCCATTGCGGAATTACCCCCCATTCGTTCGCTCGAGCTGTAAACACTGGCTGGGTAAGACGATTAAGTCAACGTGATGCGAAAGGTCAAATGACCAGTTTGTGCAAATCGTAATGACAACACAAGAAGCTAAAGAATAGAACGCAAGAACGAAGTCTAAGAAGGGACCGTCTAAGCCCCGTGACTTTCTATCTGAGCTCTCTGTCTGATAAGTGAATAGGTAGTCATGACCCTTCTGAGTGATCTCCAATGCTCCATCTCATTCACGACCCATTAACTTGGTATCCTGGTAGTAATGATCGCCCACAAAGCCTTAATTTTCGGGTTGCTTGTTCGACAATCTTGAATCATGAACATCTGATGGTTTACCGTTCACAGCATGAGAACTTCCATGCACTCAAGATATGAAGCAGGTATGAGGATTTCCACGGCGAGTGATTCCAAGATTTACGCCGCCACCATCGTCCACTATACTCTCCCCTTCAGCTTCTTGTCACTGCAGGCTTGCCAGCGCTAGCTATAGCCTATCCATCGGACCATCAGGTTCTGGTCTACACCATACTGGAGTCTGGCACTGGTGGCGGTTCGCTTATCAATAAAAGTGTCTGCGAGAGAGAGTATGCTGCCACTGCAAGGGTCGAATACGTGTCTCTTTGCGAATTTTAGTTTGCGGGTTTCAAACCTCAAAGAAGACGTTTTTGCTGTATGCTTGAGGTTGGCCTTGAGGCAAGCTCTGCGTCCGCCGTCTGCCTTGCTGGAGAATCTTGCTCTTGGAGAAGATTGGGCTTTGGCATCTCAATAGCGCCGAGTGTTTCGGGATATCCCGCGAGTTGCTATCGCTACAGGTCCCAGGACTTGTCCTCAAGGTGCGGTCACGGCGCGTCAGCTGAGGCGGGAATGGGATGTTCTGCATCACCTCTAGTATCGTCCAAGATCACGGATCAGAGGTGACGTGACATGGTGACACTATAGACTATAGTGTTCCATAAGACATGGTGAAACTACCCTCTCATATTTTTGCAGCGTATTGCAAACATATGTCGTCATGAAGCAGGTGAAACCGTGAAAAGCAGTTCGGGATAACAGAAGAGCGCCTCGAATATCACAAATCTGTTCATCGCATGATCGCATCCGGATCCGACCGTACCCTGTGTGACACAGTGACCTCCCCATGCGGATAGAATTTTGCCCTCACCCGGCCAGGAAGATACCAAGGCAGGTCACTTTTACATTCCTCTCTCGTATGATGGACTGCTCATCGGGAATCCGCAAGTCGTATGGGCGACACTTAAGTCCATCCATGCCGACGAGTCTGCCGACCTTGGCACGTGGAGCCATCTTCTGGGTCCTCACTCGTCGGCATGGATAGACCAAAGTGTCGCCTATACGACATATGGTCTCCCGACGAGCAGCGAAAACTCATGAGCGAGGGAGGTAATTGGTCAAGTTTGACGATACTGACTGTCCGGCGATGTTGTCTAAAGATGAGAATTTGTAAATCGCTGAGCTCGTTGACCCTTCTTTGAGGAGGGTCGTCGCATAATTGACGTCCCTACTGCGAAGATATTCACTGAGACTTCACACTCAGTACTTGAGCCATGGGGCGGATCCGATACCGAAGTCAGTCTCCCTACAGGCTACTGACATGGCGAGTTCTGAGGCGTCCAAGCCAATTTCATTTTCGACTCCTCCAGGCTCCCTTACCATGGTCCCGACGCTACCTTCCTTCTCCGTCTGCAATTCCTGCAAGAACATCCGATATGAATCAGAGATATAGCCTGCGCAACGACGCCATGCTCCCTGGGCTTTTTCTTGCTTTTCTCGACGACGATGGACCTTCTCGACAATAAACGCGGGGGGCTTCGCAGCTCAGACGCAACGGTCGCAACCAGCGAGCCGTTGCTCGCAAAGAGTATCTTAAAATTGCACTTCCGGTGAAAAAAGAGCCTGATCATCTGGTCAGTGACTACTGACTAGTGAATGCCCTTAACTTGAGGATTCAGAGCTTCGAGATACCGCCCAAACTGTTTAGAACTATTACCGCCTGAATACGTGCAACGTCTCTCAGGAACTGGTAAGACTAAGGGACGTCCCCTACCGCGTAGTTCTCTAGAACGGCACAGCGTCCGCGGCAACTTGCCAACTTCAAGAGCCTTGCAGTCCTGCGAAACAGACACGAGTGACGGTATTCGAAACAAGGCCTCGTCTACATGCTGTCTCGGCAACACGGCACAGTCCGGGACTCCGGTATTGTATGTCGGGTGCGAGTATGCCTCTCGCCCAATTCTCCGGCCGGACACCTTGATCGCATGCGTTGCTAGCCTAAAGAGGCTTCGTTCTTCATAGTATACGACACTATGTGACTATCTCGCGGTCTGGCACGTTGATGTTCCCGGCGTAGTCGATATGGCTGTCGGAGTCCGGACTCGCGTGTCTGCCCAGAGCTTGAGCGGCTACACGTATGTTGTGGGTTGATTCGTGAAGCATTGAGCTCATACCTCGCTGCCAATATTGTGAAGTTATGAGGGGTTACGGCCCTCGAGCCTCGGAGCGTCGTGATGGAACAAGTTTCCTGTCGTCTACGACAGAGACGCCATCAAACTCGGTTGGAGTCAGGGCAACAGCCGCGGCCTATCGACTTGCAGCGCAAACATGACCAACGCACTGCGTCTGCGCCTCGTCGTTCTAAACTTCTAACTTCTCCTTGACTATCTGCTCGTGCATCGGTATACCCTATGCGGAAACTGTACCGTACATCAAATCAGCCTGATCCAAGACCAAGGCCAGCTGAGAAGTCCACGTGATCCTCCAAGCTGACTTTGCACCTGGTGCGTATCGATCCTGATGCTCGAGTTCGATGTGATGAATTCCGAATGCGTCGGAAAGCTTCTCTAATGCGCTCAGTGTTACTAGTTAGTAAGGAGCTATCACTCGAGATTCAAGATTGATCTCGCGCTGGCTCTTCTCTGTCCCCAAGTTGCTTTTGCGCAGAGAACACGTATTATGTAGCGGCAGACTTGCAGTATGATACAGGACACGGTTACTCATGTGTCTGTGGGGATGGGAGACGGGTGTGTCTCGCATGACAAGTTTCGGAAGTCGTCCGTCATCTGTCTCTTTGAGACTTATTATGTATAAAGATCAGCCTGTCTTCCCTATCGGCGCAGGAGCGGACTCGTTCCGTTGATAATGTAGGTATGTACGGATACATCAATCATTGATCATACATAGTCCACGTTCAGAACCAGAAGCAGTGAATGAATTCTTTGAGCAGGGGCATCCCTGAGACGGGGATTCTCATCCTAACCATGGTGCATAATCACAAAGTTCATAACTTAATATTGAAAAAGAGGCCAGAAGCAGCCGCACGGGTGACGGTGCACCGCATGGGGCCCGGGGGATCTATCTGTCTCTCCTGGTCCAGATCCGCGTCGCCTTCTGCGAAGCCATCAAGGCTGAACATGGCAAGTGCAGGGGAAAGGAGTTGCATTCAAAACTGACGTACGCGAATACTTTGTAGTGTTGCATACGTGTAAATGATGTTGACAGTTGAGACAGGGAAACTGAGAACTTGGAGTGTTGTAGCACAATCCGAGGACAGCTTATCGAGTCTCCAGCAACAAGAAAAGACATCCACTCCGTATGTACATCGTACGGAAGGTATGTAGCTATTCATCAATGGAATCCATTAGACTCTCACAAGTTACAACATCCACACCCACCTTCGGGAAACAGCTACGCGATGTGATGCGCGATTGGCCGTCGCACGTCCGGGGAATAAGGGGCCAGCCCCAAGCCGCCACTTCAATGACGACACCACAAGACCACAAGTTCACAACCAACGCCCCAAAGCGCCGATGCGCCAGATTCATTATGAAAATTGGAGAAGGAAGGACAAGAAGTTTCATTTCTCATTTTTTCTTGTTCTTTTTTTATTCAATCTGAATTAACTCGTGCACAGACACATTGTCAGACAAACAATACCAGTAGTAATCTGCCGTCCCATACTACGGCCTCATCCCGATGTCTTCCGCGCGGATGCTCAACGTGCAGAGCTTTCCGCGCCCGCCACGCCTGGAAAAGACGTCGCGCCACTTGCAGATCAAGTACCATGGAGACGTGATTGCTGATACCAAGGAGGGATTTTGGGCATTAGAAACCCATCACCCGCCAAGTACGTGCATTTGGAGATTGCTGCAAACTCAGAGCTCAGCTGCATGCGACACCTTCATTTTCCATGTCTCTTTATGAAGTCCTTTTGGCATCGTCAACTCAATACATCGCCTGCATTCTCCACGTCAACTAACTTGTTTTTTTTTGTTTTTTCCCTTGTCGGGCTCGCCAGCTTACTACCTACCGCGCTCATCGATTCGCATCTCGTTGATGCCCACCAGGAAGCACACGATGTGCGAGTTCAAGGGCCTCGCGACGTACTACAAGGTAGAATTGGCTGGGGGTATCTCATCATCTAATCGCGCGTGGTCGTACGAGCGTCCGACACCTGCATTCGAAGCTATCCGCGGCTACGTCTCCTTCTACGCCGGTCCATGGGATTGTTTCGTGGATGGTGAGAAAGTCGAGCCTCAGCCTGGGGACTTTTACGGTGGATGGGTCACGTCTGACATTGGAGGAATAGTCAAGGGTCGAACCGGAAATCTGGACCCAGTTGTACAATGAGGCACAAACGGCACAAACGGCACCCGACTTGGACGGGGATGTCACATGTGGGATGCATGTCATAATATGCTTGTACATATAACAAATGATAATGTATGTACTCCGTACTGCGAGGGAACGTTTGTGATGGAAGAGGGAGGAAGGGGAACAAGAAGGGAGTTCCTATCAAGGGGGGTGGATTGGTGTCGGTGACGAATGCGACAAGATGAAATCCATTATCCCGCCCAAGGTGCAATAGCGATCCTTTGTTTGTAACTTTGTATCGAGCTCACTGCGCTGCAACATTGAATTTATAGTTTCCTTTTCCTCTTTTGTGTGTTTCAGTGACGCGCTGAGAGAACACTTACAAGTTACACTACCCGCACCGCCGTCAGATTCTCAACGCCGAACGGCTCTCCGATGGTTCTGGAAGCAAACTTCAAAGAGATGTCGGATTCTTCCATTATAGCGTCCTCGCGAGTCAGTTAAACTTTAAGATAGAGAACGACAAGGCACAAGGCAGTGATGGTAAAATATCAATAAAAGAGGTAAACGCCGAGAAGAAAAAAAGAAGAAAAAATCACCGATTCCCGAGGGGAGTGAAAAGTTCGGAATGGTGCTGAAGATCTGGCCTCATGGGCATTGGGCAGAGAAAGGGGGCATGAGGCAAGAACTTCTTTTTGAGAGCAAGGGGGGAGTGCTACCTAATGTGCGTTCAGTCAATAAAAGATTACCCCGGTGCATTTGTCGAGGAAAACCCCGGAACCCTGGCCGTAAAGAACTAGGGCTGGTGCAGGTCTTGTCAACAGAGCACAAAATGAGAGTCACATTTCAACGATATGTGTGTACATACCTCTCGTCCTCTCCTCTCAACGTGCATACGGAGTAGGTACGGAGTACCGGTTGCCGAAAGACCTTGCCGGAGAGGTTCTCTCTTCATCGAGATTCGACACGCGTGCGGTCTCGACTCGGACTTTTCCGGGATTTGACAAGAGACAAGTCTGTCGGATAGCACATACATATTGAAATGGGGTGGGCGGAAGGCATACTTTCGCAAGTTTCTCCGCGCCGCGAACGAGGCGCGCGGAAAGTTTTCACTCTGACACTCTGCAACATCGGCCATACAGCCCATACCTATGCTCCCGTACACAGAGTGCATAGTAGGTATGTATACATGCAGGTACATATACGTGCTCTTAAGATCTTGATTCTTGAAATTTGAAGGTCTTGACTCTTAAGACTCGCTTCAGGTCACTGACAGGGGTTGCAGCCAATCGCGTCGCATCGTGATGGAGGGTACATAGGTCCTACTGCATAATCGGCGCAACGCTAGAAGTACCGGCAGTTTTCAAGTGATAGAATGCTGCAGTTTGACTGGAATCGGGGGGATCGACCTTTTCCTTGATCGAAATTTCATTAGGGTACAGAGTACATACTTTTGACTGACATCCTCAGCTTTATCACTCGAAGCTTATTGAGCTAGGTAGCGTCATCGTCGCGTTGATTATGTCGACAGATAGCCCAAATGTTTGTCCCAGTCACCCTTCTCAACGAGGTGTTCAGGGCGAAATTCATGGAACAATGCAATGGGATCATCTGGGAGCTGCAAATTGCAATGCCTGTCGTAAAAGAAAGAAAAATCGTCCACTGTCCGTGTGACTTGTCACGACCATCGTGACCGAAGCGAGTCTTACGGCCTTTATTTAATGGGATTGCCACTGGCCAGACGCCAGCGATCCATCGTCACGATTCACGACCTACAGGCTACGACTCACGAGCTGCTACGAATACCTGCTCCATCGCCTGTAGGTACCTAAGTACGTACGTCGAGTAACGTCGTAGGTACAACTTACAAGCCTCGTCCGGCACGCCCTTCTGATCGTCTTCGAGGTTCATCTCTCCACCGGCCTAAACTCGAACTTTGTGTCCACCTACGGATACCTTGCGTTATAAATAAAGCCATGATTCGACATTTGCCCATTTGTACTGTGTACCTTAGGTACCTAGGTACATAGCCGGCTGAATCTCCGACCCCGGGGCCCGCTCTGCCAAGTGCCAATCCATCGGGCAGGGATCCACAATCCACACTGCACCAGAGTCAACTTGTCGAGACGCTCCTTCCCTTCCCTAGCTCGCGTTTGCGGGAGTGCCATCAGACAGATCATAGATGCCTTACATACGGATTACGGAGTACGGAGCTACGAGTTTGCATGAAGTTGCCGATTCTCGACAATGGCCCGGTCGCCAAGCTACGACGGTCTTGACTCTTGACCGTAGCACAGCCATTCCCATCGTACCTATGGCAGGAACGGGCCTGCGCTGTAACGTGTGCTGGAGAAATGCTGATCTGTCCAGCCGATCAACCCGAATCGTTCGGGAGAGCCAGGACTCAGGAGATGGCGGGACCGGCAGATTGGTTCGGTCGGACAGAAGGCAAGGAGCAGCCGTCGTGATGACACCCAGATCCAGACAGGAACTCAGTACAAACATCGTCCGTCCATTATGTAAACCACGGGAGACCCTCCCGATCTTGACAAGTTGACACCCGTGCTGCCGAGACAACGTCGACTCTCGTCACCTTGTCACCTTGTCACCTTGATGCCGCTCATTTCATCACGACGACTACCTAACCAATCGACCAATTGACAAACTGGTCAATTAATCACTCAGCAATCCAAAAAAAACTTTCCTAACGACTCAACGAGATCGTGCGCCTGAAATCCTGGAACGACGTCCGTGGCACTTGCTTATAGCGACCATTCCGGCCGCACGGCCTGCTGATCGAAGCAACACGTGCAGCGGCTAACACACAGCGGCCAACTGATATCAATACTTCGCCATGGATTTCAACACAAGCTTGTTGATAGAATCCTGGGCTTTGTACGTTGCGGGCGTGCTGATCGTTGCCGCCCGATTCATATCACGGCGCATCAAGCTGGGAAAATGGAAACATCTGATGCTGGATGACTATCTGATGCTTTTTGCCCTCGTTCGTCTGCCTCAGCTTTATTAGCCCTTAACTTTGCCCAGCTAACACCAATCGTTTGTTCCGACGTCTTCTCCACGCTAGGTTAACTTCACCGGTGTAGTCATCTCCATCAACGAAGTAGCCAAGAATGGCAGCAATTACATGTCTCCAGAAGCAGCCGCTGCGCTGACTCCGGAAGGTGTCCATAACGCCATCTACGGCAGTGTCATGACCTTTGTGTTGGAACTTTTTACCATTACGGCTATTTGGACCGTCAAGGCCTGTCTGTTGATTCTCTATGCTCGTCTGACGTGAGTAATCAACCCGTTTCCGCTTCACACTTCTTCTTCTTCCCTTCTTTCCAGCGCTTCCCATCCTTTTTGGGAACCCAGAAATTGATATAGTCATGGTTGGACTCTATAGGAGAGGCACCCTCGCACATCAGAACCTGATGGTCAAAATCGCCGCGGTCTACTGCGGCCTGACGTATGTGATTGTTATAATTTTTTTCCTATTTCTCTGGTGCCATCCGACATACGAATATTGGGCCGTGCCAGTCAGGATCGATCAATGCGCCTCGTACTACAATCACATGATCTTTGCGACAGCATGCAACATCTCCTCCGACCTTCTTCTCCTCGTCATCCCCGTTCCTATCATCCTCAAAACGCGCCTACCGAGGAAGCGCAAGATTATCCTCATCTTCATCCTCGGCCTGGGAATCTTCAACGTCCTCGCGGCCATACTGAACCGCTACGAAAATTTTAGCAATCCCAATTCATACGTCTTCCTGTACTGGTATGTCGCGGAAGTAGGCATCGCCGTCCTCGTCGGGAACTTGCCGCTATGCTGGCCTGTCCTACGAATTATGTGTGGCTTCACCGAAAAGACCCAGACGCCACCTTATCATGGACAGACTATTAGCGGGAGCGGCCGCAAGTACAGAAAATCCAAAAACATACTCAGCACGACCGCGCTGGGCCCAACGATGTGGGACAAGCTGGACGACCAGGAAGACGGTTCTGCGAAGCACAAGATGTCGCACGATCTCAACGAACCTTCCAATCAGGGCAGCCAGATTGAGCTGATAATGCAAAGCAACCAACAGAATCCTCACCTTCACCGTCAATCAGCTGCCAGCGCCTTCCCGGAACCACCAACCTGGGCGCAGCCGGCACCCAACCTCAGCGAGCGCCAAGCGCGCGACACGAGGAGCTGCATGGCAGGGGACAAGATTATGGTTGTCACGACCGTGGATATCTCCTCCACACACAACCTTAGACCAGAGGATTAGTAATCCGTCCGGATTGTTTTATTTTCATGTTATTTTTGCTCATTTTTACACGATGCATATAGAAGAGCGATTTTGAGATCGTTGGAGTATCGGGCCACGGCTCCTTGATTTCTGTACATTTTTCTTTTTACAGACGTTGTTCCTCATTTCGGTTGGGTTGATGGAGTTTGGAGACATGTATGAAGAAGGCGTACGTACCTAGCTCCGGTGATGGAGAATATTTTTGGAGATACCCCCATCTCACTTTCTTGGATTTTTAGACAAAGCCGAAATGTACGCTAGAGGCAATTGGAGGCTCACGGCCGTGCCAGAAAAAACTGAGGACCAATCTACAAGCTCCTATTATTACTTTGATTACGGCGAGCTCGAAACACACTTGGGGTATGAAGCCATCCCCTGATGACCGACGATCAGTCGATGAGATTATGCGAATGCCATCCTCCCAGCACGCTTCTCCACAGTTACCGACGATCCAAAAGGAACCACGGAGGTTGACGGGGGAAAATTCGACGCTAACAGCCACACCAGGCACATACGGAGTACATATGTACCCAATTCAACTGTGGACAGTGGCTCTCATCGAGGATTCGAGACAGTGGCTCTCATCGATGATCGAGGATACCTACCTAGGTACCTACCTACATTACTCCGTAGGTACCTCCTACTTCCTAGTGGGGCCGATAGGTACGTACTCATCCCATTAACGTACCTACAGGTACTCCGAATGTAGTCATTTTAGACTGGGGCAAGCCAAGGGTACGGGTCGGTCCACTGCAGATCAGTCCCGGTGGCTGAAAAGCGTCTCCCCTGGGCCCTCACCATGGCATGGGCCATGGCTCCTTGAGTCCTTATAATCCCCGGTACCGAAGGTCAAAATGTGGTTTATACGGAGAGGTATGGACAAAAGATTACATAACTCACATTATACTCCGTACACGTGCTCCTATACTCCGTACTCCGTATTTATATTTTTATTTTTACCGCGGATGTGCATGTAGAAGTCGTCATCGACATCTGCTTGTGTTTGTACACCGTACAGTCTGTACTACATACGGAGTACAAACACTATATGTCGGTATCTAGGTAGGCGCCCCTATTTCCAAGGACCTCCGCGCCGTCAAAGAGACTCCAAATGCAAGGCGCGCTAGCTGTCCTGGCCCCTGGGAGTCAAGCGGTTACGCTACTGCACGCTGGAGCTTGGATCAAACGGCCCAACGGGTCTCAGCCGCACAAGGCAATCGTCCGATTCATCCCGCATTATATTGAGGCCGTATGATCGAGAATAACATGCCGAGGTACTTCGTATATGTATGTACGTACATACCTACTCCGTAGACTCATCACGGAACAGAGAACTTACGGAGTATATACACAACTGATAAAGACCAGATCGGGCAACACCAGTAACGCGACGAGAGCTCGCCACGTGGTATTCTAAGAACCTTTTGCGGAGTACGGAGTATATAGATTTCTGTTCTTCGCGCTTCTAGTTGGCATGGGCGCATATGTAGCAGGTATAGGAGTTACGTAGGTACTTTGGCTGTGTGAAGCATTTTGCACCCATTTTACTCAGGGGTCAGAATCACGTCGTACGGAGTACATAGGTACCTAGGAGCATGGAGGTACGTACGCAACACTTCGGGTATCTCGTGGACCCAATTCCAACCCACTCGAAGGACCCGAGTAGTCGGCCACTCCTATGTACGGAGTATGTAAGTGCATGTTATATGTACGAAGTAGCTGCAAACGTAGTATAGGTACTCCACGCAGAAGTCACATGTACATGAGCTGGTCATGCGGAGGCGGGACAAACTCTTACTCCTTTCCGTTCCGATGTAGGCATTATCAAGACCCCATGTCTCGACTCGTACATATGTACCAGGTACCTAGGTATGTAGGTATGCGGAGTACACACTGATCCATGCTCGGATGTCGTAGACTCCACGTTGACGATCCCATGCCGTAGCTCCATGTCTCGGGAGGAACAAACCTCTACTCCGTACCGGTGCTCCATAATAGTGTCAGGAATCAGGATGGCCATTCACCCGATGGGATGGCATCGTTCTTCGATGGTGACTGGCGCTTACGTATACTTCGTATGTACCATTAGGTAATTGGGAAACTTGACGCGGACATTTATCCGCTTCTCCCCGTTTGCCAGCCAAAGTATCACTTCGGGATGTGTTGTAAGTTGCAACTTGCAGACGAGATCAACTTGTGGTTACCAAGTAAAATGGGCGCTGGGCCAGCACTTTAAATGGCCATCGCGAACACCTACCTACCTCATCCAGACTGCCTCAGATAGGTCTGTCAAGGCTTGGACGGTATGCCGCCACTAGGTACAATACCTATCTTTCCTGGTCAATTACCCCGTAAGCAACTGACTCATGTTCAGGCTTAATTAAAGAATTCTAGGTATCTATTGCCAAACTCAATTCGGATGTCATTGTGTCCATCAGAAAAATATGTTTGTACATACTCCATACGGAGTACATACGGAGTATCTATGTACCATCGCGTTCTCGATGGCGGCCACCGATTCGTGTTTATTGAGCTTGACAAAGACGGCGCCGAAATATTGAAAATATTGACAAGTCACGCTGTCAATGTTGGGCGCTGCCGGTGATTCTTTTACAAGTGGCTGGGACGGACAAGAAGCCATCAAGATTTTGACTTGTTCGGGGCCCATCCCCGTTCCATTCCCGCTCATCAAGCAAATGGATTATGGGGCAGTCGTCAGGGTTCGGCCATGAGACCACGATGCAGCGTCGCACTGTCGCACATCATACATATGTACATGTTTGACTGCTTGATTTGCCCTGTGGTTCGTCGCCGACACTGAATACATGGCCTGAAACCCTCTCGAATTCAAGGGTCGGATGCTACATGTATCGGACCGGGGGAGGGGGCAAGGGCCCAGGGGGCACCCCGTTGCACACGGAGTACGGAGTACATACTCCGTAGAGTCGTCCAGCTACATATGTACAGGAACAAAGGATGGCGCGACACTACACGTGTCGCCAAAATACAACAAACTTGACGACCGCAAATCTGATGGCAACAACACCCGACGAGATTCGCATATGTACCTAGGTAGTTTGCAATGTCAAGTACGGAGTACATACATAGGGGAAATCCGCCTCGAGGATCTGGCCAACTGCCTCAACGCTTAACCCGATTTGGATGTCGCGACTCACGGATACAAACCGGCATGTCGAGGTTACTTCTCTCGATACTCCGTACATGAGCGTACGTTGCAGTTTTTCTTTCTGCCGGGACGCATAGGTACTTCCCCTTCGAGGAGAAGCTCGGAAAACTGAAAATGCAATAGGTACAGGAGTAGACTTGACAATCAGAAGAAGTGCCTTTGAAGTACAGTTACCGTCGCGGAAATACTTTACTTTCACGTCCAAATCGGGTTAAGCGTTGAGACAGTTCGCCAAATCCTTGAGGCGTATTTCCATACTATGTATGTACATACGGAGTAGGCATGTACATACATCATACTGATTACTGACACTGTTCTGTAGTACGTACTGCATAGGTACCTACTCCTGCAATGTCCCTGACTCCCTGCAGTCGAAGTTCGTCCCGGCAAATCTGCTTGATCTGCGAGGATCTACTTATTACTAGGGTCTCAAACTACTCCCGTGTGCACTAACTTAGTCTAACGTACATACTCCGTACGTCCTCCGTGACGGCAGGAATGTTGTGGGTCGAATGCACAGGTCATTCCTGCAAGCCAAGGCAACTGGCACTGCGGCGCATGAAGATGGCGAGCCGGCCAATGATCATCTCTAGCCGGCTGAGAGATAAGTCGCCATATCAGTTAGACGACGGACGATGGACGACGAACACGATGAGAACCAAAAGGAGACGCAGTCTAGAATTAGATACGTGGCTAGCCCCCTTGGGTAGGATTTGCACCTCCATGTGCGATGCAAATTTGGCCTCGTCCTCGAGGCTTTGTGCTGTGGTCGAGTAGGTATGTAACTACTAACGCCTCACTCAGCTTGCATTACATTTTCTTTACCTTTTGCCTTCTCGCGCTTCTTTCATCCAACACTTCGAACAGGCGTCGAGGGGACAGACGAGACACATGTATACACGGTATAATTGAACCGTCTACTCCGTACCCCATCACCCGTTCGCCTCCTGGAATCCGTTTCCTCTTCACCCTTCCAGTCCTTCAGTCGGCCGTCCGACTGTTGTGTCTTGTCTCCCTGGGAAGGCAGCGACGCCACACACTGGTGTCAAGATGAGCTCACACTCAATGTCGGATACTGGTCATCCCGAGACCCAACGACTCGACGAGAAGGGGATTCCGCAATCGAGAGCGACTTCCACTCAAGATGACGAGTTTTGCAGCGCTAGCGACCGCGACGTTGAGTCCAAAAGTATCGTGCCGACTAAATTGAAGCAAATCAACAATCGGATCGAGAATTTGGCCGGCTTCGAGGCCCGAGGCATTAGCCGCGTCCTTCCAGAAGAGAGGCAAGCACCCTCCATCTCCAGCGATATTCAGCTCGCCATTATGTGGTACAGCGCCAACATCTCGCTGAACAATCTGGCTGCTGCCATGTTGGGGCCCCTGGCGTATCAATTGGGTTTCTTGGATTGCGCCATGTGTGCTGTATTCGGCGCCTTTGTCGGCAGTCTGACGACGGCTTACATGAGTATATGGGGGCCACAAAGTGGAAATCGAACAATGGTAAGCTTTATTTACCTGTCACCTTCATGGGCAAATACCTCAAACGCGCAAGACCGGTAAGATGTCAGCGTAGAGCGACCGATTTAACTCAGACACTTTACTGACTTCCAAGGTTTCTTCATGATAGGTCGTTTTGCGATTTTTCATGGGCTATTGGCCGTCCAAGATCCTGTGCCTGCTCAACATTGTTCTCATGATTGGCTATGCGACGATTGACGGCATCATTGGTGGGCAGGTCCTTTCCGCCGTTAGCGATGGCAAAATGACAATAGTAGTTGGGATCGTCCTCGTCAGTGTCGTGTGTTGGGTGGTTGCAGTTTTCGGCATGGCGGTTTTCCACAGATACGAAAGGTGTGTTTTGTTTTCCTTCCCCCAGCTTTCACAGGATCATGGTCGCGGAAAAACGCGAAAGAAGAAGTGATAGAAACAACAAGACTGTTGCTAACTATGACATGACGCAGGTATTCGTGGCTGCCACAGACCATTGTACTGTTCATCCTCATCGGCAGCGCTGGTGCCTTCTTTGACGCCTCTGCGCCATCGAAAAACACTGGAGCACTTCTCGCCGCGCAGCGTCTCAGCTTCTTCAACATTTGTCTCTACGTGCCCAACTCCTGGGCGGGCGCCGCCTCCGACTTCTACGTCTACTACCCGGAGAAGACATCGAAACGCAAAATCTTTCTCCTCACTCTCATTGGTCTTTGGGTCTCCTTTTCTTTCGTCTACCTCATCGCTATTGGGCTGGGAACCGGGGTCGCAAACAGCCCTGCCTGGGCCGCTGCCAACGATATCAGCTCTGGTGCCCTCATTGTCGCCGGATACGAGCCTCTGAAAGGATTCGGTCGATTTTGCTCCGTCGTGGTCTCGCTGGGTGTCATTGCCAACAGCATTCCCAGCACATATTCCGCCGCGCTGGGCGTTCAGGTCCTGGGCCGATATGGCAAAGCCGTCCCGCGATACGTATGGTCAACTGTCATTGTTCTCATCGAACTCATCCTTGCCGTCGCTGGTCGCGAACATCTGTTCATCATATTCCAAAACTTTTGCGCTCTGATGGGATACTGGGCCATGATTATGGTCTTCATCGTCCTCTTGGAGCACCTTCTGTTCCGCGGTCGCCAAGGATTCGACTGGTCCAGGTGGGAGGACAAGGACTACCAGCCGCTGGGCCTTGCTGCGCTCGGCGCCTTCATTATCGGATGGGTTGGTGCGATTCTTGGCATGGCACAAGCGTGGTATACCGGTCCTCTGGCCACACTAGCTTCGGGAGGTGATGTCGGTCTGTGGATCGCCTGTGGCTTCACAATTGTATCATTCCCGCCCTTGCGAATGTTGGAGCTTAAGTTTTTCAAGCGATAGTCTGTCTGTGTCAAGCAACAGCAAATCATCACAACCGCTTTTACGCAGTGGAGGCGCAACGGGCTCTCTAGGGTCGAAATTAAAGGAGGCATTCATTACACGTTTCTTTTTGCAGTCTCGCGCCTTTCATATATCTTGGCAAGTTTTTTTTAGTTTCTTTTTTTTTTTTGTGGTACACGTGTATACTATCATGCGACTATCATATCAGGACTTCGCAACGTGTTATAAATGACTGGCGGCATTATATTTGCATATCGCCGAGGCAATAATGTATAAAACAATGGCAACGGTTTCTTTTGTCTTCGATTTGTTGAGATATAATTACATGTAATACTAAGTTGGGTGGCTTTTAACAGTCCACCTGTCGTGTCATACGCTCTTTCTGTATCCAGATTCCAGTCCGTGCTGAAATAATCGCTATCATAGGTCCGGGACCCTGGGTCTTTTAAGTTTTCTTCTCGAAGCCTTCAACATCTCACACCAGAACCTGCCAACCCAATCTCAAGGCTCACAAAGACAGCGAGCTTATGAAATTACCATGCGGTAGTTGTCCATGTCCCACAGTGAAAGCCACCACCTTTCCGCCCTCGGCATCCTTGCCAGGCTTTCCAGCCGTCGTAGCGTACAACACATGGTCATCAGCCGCCGTCCGTCCAAACCGACACGATGTATCCGATGGAATCACAGGGCTATTAGTCCCCCCAACAGCCACGTAAGCATCCCCACCCGTAGACACCGCCATGATGGAGTTATCATAATTCGTCACCACCCACGCGGTATTTTGGGCACCAGGACCAATATCAAAGTCATCCGCAAACGACGCATCCAGGATCGTCATCGTCTCCACCATGGTCTTGAAGGCCGAGGGCGACGACGAGCCATCTGACCTCACCTGGACGCGGTAAAACCCATGCGTCGCCGAATTCGTAAAGTACAGATGCTTGTTCCGGACGCGCACCCCGTTGATCCCAATCGAGTACCTCGTGCTGTTGTTGCCCTTGTCGGTGTGTGGCATTGGCTTCATCTTGTCTAAGTTCTGCGTGATGTCTACCTTGCCTGTGTTGACGTTGATGCAATACACGAGCCCCTGTGCCGAATCAGCAGCCATGACGAGGTGTGGTTTCCCCGGCACGGCTGAGGCACCGTTTAAGAGCACGGCTTCGGGCAACTTTACGGCCAGGCGCGGCTCAACCGTTGCGGAATTGCTCTTGTCGTTGCCGGTGCTGGTGCTGGTGCTGGTAAAGTTGGCGAGCCAGACGCCCCATTCGCCTTTTTTGCCGGCTGTGGGGGTGTGATTGCCGCCCAGGACGGCGAAGATATCGGGCTGGAGCTCTGCGATGCCGAAGAAGCTATCTACTGAGGTTGTGGTGAAGCGTAGCTCCGTGGAGGGGTTCTCGCTGGAGGGGTTGACGACTTCGTAGACGGAGGCGTTGGGCGTGAGAGTCGTGAGGAGCAGGTTGCCGTTGGACCGGACGGCCAGGTTTTCTATCCAGATTCCTGGTGGGAATTGATGGATGAGTCTGTCCGGAAGCACCGGGGTGGGATGATGTCGGGATGCGGCTGAGCCCAAGAGAGACAGCAGGAGGAGGGGAGTTCTCTGGAAACGCATGGCGGGAATATGGCCCTGATTACGTTCTGATATGGGGCCTTCTTCACACAATTTGTCTTCTTTGTTTAGGACGGCTGCGCCTGAAAGAAAGGGAATACTGGCTAGATATGCTTTTCTTCACATGAAGATCAGTCGCGCGAAACTCCCCTATCGGACTAAATAAAAGGGGTCAATCCATGCTTGCTGCTAATCACGAGTTCCAATTTGAACTCCGACGTGTTTGCCAAAAAAAACAATAAAAAATTGTAAAACAAAACAACAAAACAACAAAACAAAACAAGAGGGGCCGTACGAGACTAGATACCGCATCATCTCCAGCCATTCCCGCCTCGGAGAAGGCGCCCGACGGCTCCCGCGTAGCTTTACCCGTAGCCCCGAGACGGATGCCTCCTATACCTACCGAATACGTCGAGTCGTCTCATCGACGGTAATCATGATATGTAGTAGCGGCCCCCTACTATGTATCATCAAGCGAGCGGCTAAGGCTCGATTTCGTCTGTGTCTCCTTGCTTCATACATATGTAATTGCTTTGTCGCCGGCAAGAGCTTCTTCCACTGCGCTTGGCGCGAAAAATCGCGGCTCCACGCTGGGAAGGGGACAAAAGGTCTCCGTCGGGGAAAGCTTGGTCATTGTTTTCTTTTCCACATGGGGACACGGACGAAGAGGCCATGGGCCATGGCTCTTCTTTTGGAGCTAGTTCGCGGATCCGCTACGTAGGTCGACGTGGACTGCGGCGAGTGGCCGCCGTACAAACGGGAAGGAGAAGGAAAAAGAAAAGGCTGATCGCGGACGGGTTTTTGACGTGTTGGTGTTGGTGTTGTGGAGGGGATGGGTGGGGAGAAAAGGATGACGAAATGGTGTTGGTCCGTTGCATCATGGATTCAATTATGTTCTCAAATTGAATACGTGAAGACTTTATAAGCATGTATAACGGCCACAACGTCACCACCAAGTAACGCGTGAGAGCTTCCGTAGCTCAGTTGGTTAGAGCTTCGTACTAATAAACATTAGTGATGCGGAGGCCGCAGGTTCAAGCCCTGCCGGGAGCAAAATCGTTCCACGATGCTTTCACGAGTTCCTCTTTATGTAACTTCCACATTTTTGTCTGACACTGACTTGTCAACGGGTAGCTCTTTCGTTATGCTGCTTTTTTCTTCTTCCTCTTTTGACTCTTGAGGCGTTATCAAAAAAAAAAAAATCGAGCACCTCATTCATGCCTGGGCCCTGAAGAGATAACTTCCAGGCGTGGCTAATGTCGCTTCACACTGTACGGAGTACACCATACGTACCTTACATGGCTATGACCGTTGTCACCACCACGAGTCTGCTTGTCCACAATAATAAAACTTGTCTGGTCATCAGCACGATCAACAGCGGATCCGACTTGACGCTTCTGGTACATACCGTGTATGCGAGGCTAGTCCCTTGTGCGAGATTGCAATCATCGTGACAGGTGCACCTTGCCATTGTTTTTGCAAGTGTAGTTGGTGATGTAAACTGCTACTGCTGGCACCGCGGGCTACATAGGATCTGACTTGAAATCGCGCAAAGTGGAATGACTGCTTTCCACATCTGACGCTCCAATCTCCGACTGATGGTGTGTTTCTTCATTAACTACAGGATCCCTGCATCACTGATACTGAAACTGCATGTAGGTATCTACTCTTGAGCCCTGATCCTTCTATTGCAACGAGACACATATCAATCTATGTATGTATGTATGTATGTACATACATACCTCCCAGGCTCCCTACCTTCGAACAGGTGACAGAGCACACTGCCAGATCGGTGGAAGCTCGAGTTCGGTCCCTGGCAGCCGAGACAAGCGGCCCCTTTTGCCACAAATACATAGATGAACTCTAGTCTACTGTCTCTGTCCACGGGCGCCATGTCTTTGAATGACGTAGGTATGAGTAAAGATGACGGACGGGGTAGGGTAGCCACGCGGTCTCGGCTCTTTTCATTGATGCGAGCACGTGGGATGATCTACCTACCTATGTAGGTGTGTGCGCAAAGTGACTACATACATAGATAGACTCGTACCTGATCGTGCTGCCCTTAATCAGAAGTTAGAACATTCTTTTTTTTTTTCACTTCTTCTTTTTCCTCGTTTTTTTTCTCAATGTATTTGACTCCGTGAGTTAAAGTGTACGGATCTATGAACGTAGGAACATATCAAATGCCTCCTGATTCCTAGGTAGCTGGCGTCGGCAGTGGACAGGACTCAGAGGAGAATCCAGCTGCAGTGCTGTTGTGAAGAGATTAGCTTTTATTTTTGTGTACATAACGAGTAGTAAACTCCAGTATCCATGGATGTGACTGGCATCATCTCTCACACAAGCCAAGCTCATCACCAGTTTGCGCTTTTTGGAGGACCCACCCCGTGACCCATCACGTACTCACCAATCATCACCAGTTGACCACAATTCACATCCAACTCCATTCCAGAAAGCTAATACATATCTCAATTGCGACACTCTCCCCAGCTGCCTCACGATGCCCTCCTTCCGCACCTGGGCTCAGTCCCATCCCGTTCCCGAAACCCACCAACCCCTCACCACATCCGTCATCCCCGCCCTCCTCGGCAGCATCGCCCGCATTAGCACCGCCCTCCGCCACCGACACCACATCTCCCCCACAGACGGCAACACCCTCAACGCCTTTGGCGACGCCCAGCTCAACGTCGACGTGCTCGCCGAGAAAATCCTCCGCGATGCCCTCGCCGCCTGTCCGGCCGTCTGCACCGCCAGCAGCGAGGAAGATCCCATAGAGAGGCCAGTCCGTGACACCCCCACCAAGGACGAAACTTTGCACCAAAGCAAAGCCTCTCAAGACACACCATCATCTCCATCTCCATGTCCATCTCCATCTTCAGCCGTTTCTTCATCCACGTCCTACACCGTGGCATTCGACCCCCTCGACGGCAGCTCCATCATCGGCCCCAACTGGTCCGTCGGTACCATCATAGGCATCTGGCACGGCACCACCGCCCTCTCTCAAGATCCCTCCACGAAACAAATCGCCTCCCTACTAGCCGTCTACGGCCCCCGCACGACCGCCTTCGTGGCGATCCGCATTCCCAGGCAAGAGCCTCTCTGCGTGGAAGTTGGTGTCCCACCGGCAGAAGTTTCCGAGGGACAGTCCAACCAAGAGGAAGTCGATTTTCCCGTGATCCGGGACTGTGTGCGCTTGGCTTCCTTGCCGCCTTCTGCTGGGGAGACTCGGTATTTTGCGCCGGCGAATCTGCGTGCCGCGGCGGATGATGCCCGGTATTGGGCCCTGGTGGAGAGATATATCCGGGGGGGATACACGCTTCGCTACAGTGGGGGGTTGGTCCCGGATGTGGTGCACGCGCTGGTCAAGGGGAGGGGGGTTTACGTCAGTCCTGTGACGGCGAGGAGTAAGGCTAAGTTGCGGAGGCTGTATGAGTTGTTGCCTGTGGCGCTGGTGGTGGAGTGTGCGGGTGGAAGGGCGGTTGATTCGGCAGAGGGGGCGGATGTGCTTGCGAGGGCGGTGGAGGGTTGTGATGAGAGGGGGGGTTTGGTGTGCGGGAATGGTGATGAGGTGGAATTTGCGATGGCGACGTTGGGGAGTGAGGAGTAGGAAGTTGGTATTTTCAATGTGGATGGAGGAGATTGTCCGTGTTGGGGAGGTCCGGGGATGATGGGAGCCAAGCCGACAGGATTACTAGATCGTCCGAGTTGGGAGAGGGAGATGAACAGAAAAATGTTCGTGTTCCATACTGGCAAGGAGGCATATGTAGTCTGTTATCTGTGGCTTTCCTCTACATGAATGTGTTGCCCTTCGCTTCGGCTGGCTGCCGGCATCATGATCTACACTCCTTTACAACTCAGCACAACCTATCACCCAGCGAAATTCCACTGCCGACACCACCTCTTCATCAACTCCCCATCCACAGGCCCCATCTCCGCCGCCGTCCTACTCTGCTCCACCAACCTCTTCGTCTCGTAAACCAACTGCCCCTGCCCAGCTCTCTTAGCCTGTACAAACCCCCGAAACGTATCAAGCAGCTTGATAGCCGGATTCTCGTCCACGTCCAGATCAAGCTTCCCCTCGGCGCCGGCGGCAGCCGAAGCAGCATCCTCCAGAGCCTGTAGCCACTCCTCAAAGCTGACAAGTCTATGAATACGGTCCCGGTAAACATCCTGAATCGCCACCGCCATGTCCTCCCACCGCGCTCGATGAGGATTCACGAGATGAAAGTACCCACTAATATCATCCAACAGCTTCACCTGCGTAATGCCCGCAATATCAAGCATACTCCGCGCGACATCCTCCACGGGAATCCAATCCACCACATCAAGGGTGCCCAAATCAACAGGCAGGATACCCATATGGACAGAGCTAGCAATCATACTAGGCAGGAACTCTTGCGGATTCCAACGCCCCTTTTCGCCGCGAGGTCCCGCGATCTGGCCAACGCGGACAGATGCGCCAATCACGCCCGAGTGCTCTGCCGCGGCATCCAAGATGAGACTGCCGGCGGCTTTGGAGAGACCGTAGCCCATGACGGCTAAATTAGGATCAGGGAGCTGTTTCTCGGGAATGGACTCCTCGCGGCGTGTCCATCCGCCGACGCTTCCAATGCTGGAGACGAAAATGAGGGGCACTTGTTTCTGGGCTGCGTGGGCAAAGTCCACCAGAGTTCGCACGCCGCGGATGTAGGGCTCAAAGGTCGATACGTCGAGGTTGAAGTTGACCGGCCAGGCATTGTGGATGATGCGATCGCACGTCTTGAGGAGGTCGTTGTAGGCCTCTGTGTCGATCCCCAAGTCAGGGCTGGAGATGTCACAGCTGAGGAAGGTAACTTTGGCAAAGTCAGTGGTGAGACCGCGGTCGCTGTTGATGCGGGGCTGGCGGGACGCGCCGCCGTCTTGGCCTCGGTTCAGGGCAATGACGGACTTGACGCGGGGTGATTCGCATAGGAAATGTAGCATGTAGGCGCCGAGGGAGCCCGTCGTGCCGGTCACGAGGATGGTTTGGTCTTCGTCAAGCGGATGTGGCTTGTCTGCTTGGCCGTGGCGAGCAGGTAGGTCTTGCGTGTACTGTTGGACCAAGCGTTGCCAAGTCGCCACCTCTGTGCCACTTTCCGGTCCATTCGCCTCCGTTTCGCCTTGTCCAGTTGCCTGTGTCGCGACGTACAGATGCTTTGCAAGCTGTCGCGGAGTTGGGTTGGAGTAGACGGCGCGCGGAGCGACTGCGGCTGGAGACACGTGGACACCAGCGGCCTCGAAGCCGGCTTTGAGCAGCCTGGTGAGAGTCAGGACTTGGAGAGAATCCATGCCGGCGCTGAAGAAGTCCTGATGGGCGTCGATACGGTTAATCTTCATCTTGTCGACAAGAAGAGACAGGAGAGACTCGAGCATGGAGATCTGAGAGCTCACGTCCAGTGTATGGACGTCAGCCGCATCCACGGCATCGGCTCGCTGGAAAAGCTCGTTCGCTCTCTGCTCATACATTCGGTTCGCAATGACGCGCTGAAGAGAACCCTTGAATGTACGCGGAAGGGGCACGTCCGGGTCGGTGAGGGCAACTAGTTGGCGAGAGATGCGACCATGCGACACGGTCTGTTTGTTGAGCTCGTCAATCAGCGGCCAGACCTCTTCAATCAGCTTTCTCGCCTCGTTCTCCGATGTGGGCTGCGTGTATGGCTCCAGGAAGATGGCGGGCTGAAATTTGTCCTGTCCGACCACTAGAGACCCCCTGAGGAGGGGATGCCCATTGACTCCGGCCTCGATTGTCACGGGATTCAGCTTCTCTCCGTTGGAAAATACAATGACATCGTCCGCGCGTCCTTGGTACATCCAATTGCCGTCGCGTGTCGGATGGGGCTTGTACAAATCCCCGGTAGCCCATTCGGTTGCTTCCGGAAAGGTGTAGAAACATTGTTGATCGAGTGGATCATGAGCATCTTTGCGACGCATCACAAGTTGATAAATGTTTTTCTCTTCATCATGGACTACCCACTCGGCGCCCATTTGCTCCGCATTGATGATAAAGTATTGCCAGCTCTTGGGGTCCGACTGAAAGTACAGTGCAGTTGTGGAAGATCTGGGCAAGAGAAGTTCAAGTTAGCTTTCGTTTCTCAGGCATCGAGGACGGAAACAGATGGCATCTTCAAAATTGCAAAGCATGACGAAAGATCCAGAAACAAACGACGTCTCTGGATTTGGGCAGGGTCGTTGCGTACTCAGTCGATCCAATGACGTTAACAAGAGTGACACCATGTCCAACGAGCCGGTCTCCCACATCCTGGGACAAGTTACCTAGTCACGCTCGTGGTCAGCCTTTATTTCAACCTAGATTCCCTCGGCTTGATCCTTGGCCGGAACTTTAAATGTAAAGTGAACTGAACGTAATGGAACGGAGAGGATCCAAAAGGGGCACAAAGGGAAAAAAAAAAACATCCATACCTCCACCAAACGTGACAAAGTTGAGCCTCCTCAGCGCATCCACCCCCCCATCCCTCTTGCTCATTTCCTCCAGAATAGACGGCGGCATCAAAGCGGCATCCGCACCAGAATGCAGCAAACATTCAATGGCCAGCTCCGCCGTCAGAGGCCGACCAGGGAGCGGCAACGCAATAGGAACACGGAAATAAATGGGCGAGGTTAGATAATTCACGAGCACGCCACCCGCGTGAAAGCCCGGCATCAAGGACAACATCCTCGTGGCATGCGCCTCCCAATACCTCCCAAAGTATTCGCCCCCGCAAAAGGGTTGCAATGTAGCTCGATACTCATCTGCAATCGCCATACCGCCCTGCCGCACAATAATCGGTTTGGGAGTCCCCGTAGAGCCGCTCGTGTGCAAAACCACCAGAGGATCGAATCGGGCTTCTTGGTAGGTCTTCTTGTAAGGAAAAGGTGTTGTTTCGGCTCGCAGCCACTCGTCCGGTACAGGGACTTGCCAGCACGTCATGTCCTGTCCCTCGATCCAGGTCTGAACGGCGGAGGAAAACGACTCAGCGTACCAGATGTGTTTGCTATTGGTGTCCTGGAAGAGGCTTCTCTGCATTTCGGGGGTGTTTCTGGGCGATATGAAGAAGGCTTGGCACCCTGCCTTGATAGCAGCGAGGGTGACGATGCCGATGCGCACATCGTTGTGGCCCATGTAGACTAGCGTGGGGAACTCATCTTTGCTTTCCGGTTTGACGATCGTTGCGATGAGATGGGCCACGTAGTTGACTGCGTTGGCTAATTCTCCAAACGAGACAGGGGCCCAACCGTCTTTCGAATCGGCAGACCTTGACTGGTATAAATACGGGCGTTGAGGTTCTGAAGCGGCAATCTCGTCGACCACGGCGGGGAACAAACGCGGGATATATTCCTGCTGCGGGGCCATGATGTCCTTGGTTGCGGTCATGGGGGTTGTTTGTTCGAGTTAACTGGCGACGCTGTCTTTGGCTCTGAGAGACTGAGGCCTTCGCTGCTGGGAGAAAAGGCGAGAGAGTGATTTCTTTAAGATGAAGTGCCTTAGGCAGTTTGTCTGATCCGGTGATGCGGGTGGTACAGCCCTCCAAACACCTCATTACAGTCTCGACAGGAAGGTATATATATGTACATATCTTTTTTTTTTAGCCTTTTTTTGCCAATTCTTACATAACATCGGACGGATCGGGATTGATCACTCGTTTCTCTTCTCGCGATGCAAGACACATGAGCATCCAAAACGATGAAAGCAGGAGTCGGAGTTTTGCCTTGGACCGGCATAACGCCACATGCGTTTTACCACGCCGTCTCAAAAACATTGGGGCCATCGAGGAAAGCTGAGTGGAGAGAGATGCATCGATGGGGATAGCATTAAGCTGCTTGGCGCATCTTTGGGTTGGATGGCTTCTCGTGCAGTGGCATGTTTCGGCATGACACATGTCCGTTGGCCATGGGTGATCATTCATGGCACACGTGAGAGAGTTTGACTGTTGGAGAGGTGTCTATTGCGAGGCTGATCTACCCTCCGGATCGCACTTTCTGAGGGCGGTGATTTCAAATATCTCGTCTTCGAGAGCTTCAAGTCCGTGTCGGCCGATACGGGCAATTGCAGAGCCGACGTTTGCCAAAAAGGGAATCCCTTCAAGGTGGGAATTGTGCGGGACATGCGGCTTATGCAGATTTATGCGGGCCGCGCCGAACAGACAAGCGCAAACCACGGACAAAAGTGCGGAGTTGCGATGTAACGGTCAGCCATAGCGTTGGATTCGCAGTCAAATGTCCGTCGCTATGACGCGGAGATGGAGGCTTTACGATTCCCGCGTAAATCTTCCTAACGTGGGAATATGTATGTTTCCAGGAAAGACTAACGGAAGCTCGGAGCGATGTCATCGGCACGATCCGGCGTGGATCGACAATTCCGACAACATAGCGCTCACAAACCCCACGCGGGCGGGCAATCGAGATAATCTCCGCGCCGGTCTTTGCAAGAAAAAACAGCTAGAGTTTTGCTGTCGTTTGCTGTCAGCTTTGCCGCACATCTTCTCTGCGTTTTGTGCGCTGTGTCCCGGCAGACAAGCTGGCAGGCAGGCACACTTCCAATCATGGAGCCATTGCGGCATCTGGACTGCCTCGTCACAGCTTGGAATTTCTACTCCAGTGATCAGAGCGACCTTCTCCCAAGGCCTCCGCGATCGCGTCCACGCTGCGCAAAATCCATTCCAGCCCCTGATCCCCCGCCAGCCACGCCTGAGCGTCTGCTTTTCTAGCAGAGGCAGGTCCATCAGCATCATTGTGTACGCCTTCCGCCGTCCATGTGCCGTCCTCAAACGCCTTTCGTAGCCCCAGAACATGCGAGAACACCTGCGGACCAACCCCCGTCTGCGCGCGCAGACACGCAATCGCCAGCAAAGACGTGAGCACCCTCCCTGTCCGGCCAAGTGACCCACGCCCTTCCTCCTCTTCTGCCTCTGATACCGGATCCGAGAGCAATGGGCCGTAGTGACAACCAAGTATGTGGACAGGTAGATCTGGATGCGCCCGCGCGAGCTTCTCCAGTAGCTTCTCCTCCAGAGGCGCATAGACCGAATCCCACAACCGCCGTCCACGAGCCGAGACATCGTCTATATTTTCGCGCGTGAGCGTCCGTGAAGGCTGAGTCACGAGCGAAGATTGTACGCTTTTGGGTAGCGCGTCATGGAAGGCATTGAGGCAGTTGATTGTGCGGGGGATACCGTTGAAGGAGATGCACTTGAGGCCAACTTCCCGCATGAGTTCGGCGGTCTGCGTTTGATCATGCGATTGGGACTGGCCCATCGAGGCAACATCGTGGAGAATGGGTAGTGAGTCGGGCGAGTTGAGCGTAATTGTAGCTGCTGTCTTGCATGGGAAAAGGAGATGAGCACAAAGATTTGAGTATTGCTTACATGACGTTTTTCTCACTGGAGATTGAGGAAAGAAAACATCAGGGGGGAAATAAAATATCTCAAAGGGGCACAGACTCACTGACATCACGAGCCATGGCTCCACGCCTAGTTTTCGTGTCGTCGCGTCCCGTGCAATTGACTTGTAGACTTCGCGGATGGCGGCCGACGCGGGCACAGGACCAGGACGCGCAAAAGAGGCGTGGATTAGAGCTTTCAGCGACGGCGAAAGCTTGGCCATGTTGAGGATTCTTCTCTTCGGAAGAGCTCTTTTGTCTCTTCGTCTCTTCGACTCTTCGACTGCGAGAGGTTGACGTTGTTTCTCCTTACCTCTTCGTGGCTGTTCTGCTCGTTGTGCATTGGGCATCGCTGGACGAGAGTTCTCAGTTGAAACTTGATTGAGGGAAACGCGAGGTGGGTTTCTGTCATCTGTGGTTGTAACTTGTGGGGCAGCGGACATGACGCATCGCCGATCGGTTTCCTGAATTCCTGGACGGCGCAACACACCATCGATTCAACATGATTTCGTGAAAAAGCGGCGCAAGTTAGTCACTCCAGATGAAAGGCGACAACTTACAAGTTACAAGTGCTGATGGTGCTAGAATTGATAGCTACACACGGTACGTATGTACTTAAGTACCGACAAGTGCTACAGCCTAGGTACATACAGCCTACAACGCTAAGATGTCAAGTTGCAACAAGTCGGCTTCGCGTTACGCCTCTTTTTACAAAGTGCATCCTCGTCGCAAATTGAATCAGCTTTACAAATACTTTTCCACTGATTACGATCAATGCATGACTCTGAACTCTAAATACCTTTTCGCTAGCTGGAAATCGGTCTTCAAAACTCCGCCCATTATCGCAGCGCCCCTCGAGATACATAGCCAACTACCTACCTACCTTGGTCTCTTCTACGGTGGGAGTCTAGTGACGACCATGATAGTCAGGATATCTCGCACATTGTAATTGTGTTGATGATTCGTTCCCAAAACGGGCTGCGAATATTGGCCACTGTTCGGTCCTCGGATCTTTGACCAGAATCCCATGTGACATTTTGATCTCACCCGCTCGCACGCGATATTCATCTGCCATCAACATTCCAGCCTCGTACTATCGTTATTAGATGCCTTGCAATGCCTCTCATTCTTAACACTAATTGTCCGAACAAGTTGTAGACAGGATACAATCATTCAAGTGAATCTCAGACTTTCGCCACCACCGCATGTCGAGTCTGTCACTACCCTATAGTTTGAAAGGATACAACATGTTTTCGACAACTCGACGCCATCGAATCGACGCTGCGAAAAAGAAGAGTCTTGCGGCCGAAGTAGCAGGCTGTAAATCTCGAACTCCAGTTCTTGGAGCACTGAAATGTCGTCTGTGCTGGTGTCATTTGGGCAGTGGCTTCGTTTTCACGCTGAAGGTTGGTAGCAGGACGTCCTGCGTAGAGAGCAGTCTCGCGGTTCCAGGGGCAAATTCAAAGCGAAGCCTCGGTATTAGACTTACTTTCCTCTACTCGGTTCGCCTCCGATCCTCCGACAGTGTTACTTTGAACTCGAATACAAGTTCGCTAGTGCTCTAAGGATCATGGCTCAAACTTACATGAATCTGTCGATAGTGGCTGGGATGACTTTCACTCCGCCATTCCTCGCTGTCCACGATGGCACATGTATGTATGTAGTAAGCCTTGCCCCATTAGGTACGTAATGTGTCTAATTACACGACGACTATCGTAGTCCCATGGACTGCATATGTATCTACTACACCTAGGCCGTGACCATCGCCTCTAGATATCAAGATGCGAGCGACGCGAAATAAGACGCTATATACTCTAGAACTCTCTCGCCGTGAAATTGCTGTACGGAGTAGATAGCTGCCATTGATAGAGGAGATGATATCATGATACTGAAACATCAAGTGGCTAGGGTGGCTAGGCCAATCTCAATCTCAAGACTTTTGGCATTTGGCCGCTTGCGGCTTATTACTCCGTACGGAGTACTATCGCCCAATATCTCGTGCTCATTTGAAGGTATGTACATACTGTATAGGTACATATGGCCATTGGCAATATGTATATGCAGTAAGAGGAGAGAAAAGGAAAGGAAAGGGGGAACCGGTACGTTGTATTATATTAATAAATAGTAATCAATCGTTGCCCCGTGACCAGCCGACCAGGATATCGCGCAAAGAAAAAAGAAAAAGCAAACAAAGAAAGGCCATCAGATCACCAAATTTCGAGATTGTCAACAACATGTCCCAAATGATAAATCACAGGTGACGTGTGACGGGCCCAGGCCCCAGGCCCCTCGATCAAGCCGCTCGACAAGGGTTCCTCGGCTCCTGAGTCCTCAGCAAGGAGTCAAGGACACACGTGGCAACTGCCTGCAAGGGCGTCGCAAAATCTCATTCCGCTCCATCCCTGCACTTCGCCGACCCGACGAGGTTGCAAGATCGGACTCCGGAGCGTGTGGCATGCCGCATGCCACTCACAAAGGACGAATGGACGAATCTGTCACATTGCCGAGCGATGGAACGATCCTGTCTCACGCCGTACGCGGGTGACAAGAAGAAGAATAAAGAATTGTGAATCCAATGAGTTTTCGTTTTGAGACTTGCGACTCCCGACGAGTAGGTAGAGGCCATGACCATGTTGGAGGCCGCAATAAATGGTTCACAAGACCATGCACATGCACGTATACGCGCACTTCCCCTCACTGATACATACCGTACCTATCGTATACGACCTGGTCCTCTACTACCTAAGCGCCATCTCACTGTCACGCTGCCCTTTATCAATCCCACGTCTCAAGAGAGGCCGCCTGCTGGATAGTGATCCTTTGGGCATCAGTAGTTAGCAGTCAGCACAGACTCGTTGCCGCGGCGTCTCTCCGGTTCGACATCGTACCTACACCTATATATACATACATGATACTTGCGGCGCATGGTCTGACGAAGTTTCTTGACGCGGAAAAGAACTTTTATAGCTTCAAAGGTTTCACGCGCGGGGACATGGGTGTGTAGCATGTGTGTACATATATACCGCCATCGACTGGGGGGTACCTAAAAGAGGCGAGAACAAATAGGTACCCTCCCCTCCTTCACCAAAAGAAACAGACTGTCGGGACCAGTTTCAACTTTCGGCCGAGAATCACGAGTCAGTTTACTAGGTATGTTAGGTATGTACGTATATAGGTAGGTATTCTGATCACGACTTCTTCCTGGGCCTTCGGTTCTGGAATAAAGCAGGTCCCAGGAATGGGGTGGGCTCGATGGGGGTTCCTCGGCCGAGGAGAGGAGAGGAAGCGCGGGAACAAGAAAGAAGAACGAGGCCGGCGGCGGCCGATGATATGGGAAAACACGGGCCAAGCTCCGATGTGCGGGTTTTTTTTTTGTTAAATCGACAAAGAGACTTGATTGGATCTGTGACAAGGTGCCAATTCTCGGCGCCTTTATCATTGTATCGTCCGCAATCCATCTCATTGTGATTTCATCCTTTCTTCTTCCACTGCCTAATAATAAAAGTCACGGCCTCCTGCATGAGCGAGGTGCATAGGTACATACCATACGTATGTAGGTAGGTACTTACTCAGTACAGGCCACCTCATTGACCAGCCCGTCCGGCGTCTGCTCGAAATCGTCGTCTCCGAGTTGTCTGGGGTAAGATCCTTCTCCTCCGACCCGTTGGATTGGATTGGGGGGGTCCCGGATGGGGAGTCGGCTCTGCCGCCAATTCGAGCAGCGGCTGCATTGGAGGCCGCCACGACGACGAATCGTCAGGGCTCGTTGGGCGTTTCTTTTTGCGCCACGAAGAAGGATTGGAAGTTTCTCCCGCTGGGCCGGGTATGCAAGGGCGAGGGGTCTCTTGAGTCTTTTGTTCTTGGAACATGAAACAGGATGCAGAGGAGCGTGTTGTGCGCTTTTGTTTTGCAATAGAAACAGAGGCTGTATTGTAGCACGCCCTCTCAATGAAGCAATCTTCACAGAACCCCCGAGAGTCGGACCATGGCGTCAAATCTGGCAAGTTGGATAACCCTGTAATGTACCTAGTGAGTACTCTCACTTTGGGACGCTCCCGTTAGGCGCTGAAAGCAGTATGGCCTATCTGCCAACATACCTATGCATGAGGAAGCAGAGTCCCCCCCCCCGATGGAATGTCACGCTGTATGTCACGGATTCGAGTACAACTCGCCATCATAGACAGGCCGACCTAATAAAAAGTTGGGTTACAAACTTACAACGGCTTTGAGCATCACAGATTCACAGACGCCCTGCCCTGTCTGGGGTAACAGAGGTAATTAGTCCATTCTGGTCATTCTATCCCCTTTTTGATTCCACGACACTCCAGTGCGCAGTCTGCCAAGACTACCTATACGTTCGAGTCTTCGACAAGCTATTCGGAGCCGAATGATGTAGAGTTTTTTGTGCGAAATAATTCAGGCACACATTCCATGGACAGAACGGTTGCAGCTGATACAACCCCGTGGCGTCGCGTGGCGCACCCAGTCATACCTACTATGTACCTAGGACCGGATGGGAAATTATCCTCGACAGACATAATTTGTCCTCAGATACCTAATTAGAGGGAAATTATCTCCTGAGTCCTGACTGAGTAACGTTATACTCACTACCTCCTACATACCGAGAGTACGTTTGTCCCTGACTAGAGAGATTTTGTGCGCCTTGGCAAGCCTAGGACTGGTCCGGACTCCGACTGGATGGTCAGTGGAGAATTCTGCGTCGGCTCCGAAGCAATGCATAAAGAATGAAGGAACGAATGTGTCTTCACTTGCGGAGGTCCTCCGATCGGCGTCCAGATACACATTCGGACGGTATCCTAGGGATGCACATTCGGACGGTATCCGCGTAGGATACATAGAGCAGAGGCTGCTCGCCGGGGAACGTTGTCGTGAGTCGTGACTCCGACTCGTCATGTCTGAGTTTCCGCGGCTATGGTCGGAAACTCGGAATGGATAAGTGGAGATGGACAATTGAACTGCAGTCTGCACATGTGGCTGCGATATGTGGCTGACAGGCGTGGCGCAAACAGGGCGACTTGGCAAACTGGAGGCCCCACTTCTCGCACCATAGGTAATAAGGCTGATCATGAGCCTGGCACAACAAGTCTCGTAAGAAGAAGAAGAAGCCTTTTTGCGTTAAAACGAAACAACGATTAAGAATCTGTGGAACAACCCTAGGAATATGTAGGAGGTAGTTGAGGTGTGCGGCGGTGCGGTGGTGTTTACAGTCTACTGCAGCGGATCCGGGGCGTGTCCAGCCCACTAACACATGTAACATTGGTTACATGATAATGTAACTCCATGGATCCGCCCTAATAATAAGCTGCCAAGGCAAGATGCGCTTGCAATAGTCTGTGGCCGGTCGTCGTGGGGGATCAGCCTGGACTGCGTGACTGCGTCGCCTCATCGGGTCGAGATTCGAGAGTCGAGACTGGCAAACTGAAACTCGTTGGCTGGTAAAAACCTAAAAAAATTGAAAGAGGCTGGGGATGATGGAGGAGGATAATGAAGAAATTTGCTTTCTCAGTTGCAATACCGGCGTCCCCATTCGGAAATGGTTTTTCAGTGAACGTG
>SRQH01000329.1:0-29407 GCA_018360345.1 Claviceps sp. LM84 group G4 | reverse complement strand
AATGGCGGAGTTCTTTGCAAGACGCCGCGGCCTGATGGCGGAGTTGAAGGAGGCGGCAAGTAGCATTTCTATTTCCTTTGACGTGTGGACATCACCGTCGATGACGCCCATGCTGGGGATATATTCTTGATCCCGGAGAACTCGATGAGACTCCGGAAGTAGTCATTTTCGATGATATAAAAAGCGATATGGGAGTGAATAACGAAATTCACTAGCTTCTGACGGAACCGATAACTTTGCGTCGAGAAACGGGAGGTGATGGGGTAGAAAATACATATGTACATACATATCGTGTGGCACATTTTCATTTCACGATTTTCGGTGTTTTGTTTTGAAAGTGTTTCGCTGGACAAGCAAGGTGAAACAAGAGCAGACAACACAAAAATATGCATGCAAATGAGCAACATTCGTTTATTTATTGAGTGGTGGCCGGCTAGGAAGGGGAATATGTATGTGCGCAGGCGACTGCGGCTATTGGTGCGTAATTCCAACCTCCTTTGGCCAAGTCTATTGGAGAACGCAACCACAATTGCACGTCCTCTCCATGTTTCTCGGAACAAGCCACGGTATTTGCGTTCGCGAATCTCCCAATTTCACGTGCATCCTTGCGCGTCTGATGATCGAATTGAGCCGCTGTCGTGTCCGCCGCATGTACTCTCGTGTTGACGGCAGCTGTAGCCTCGGCGCCAGTGAGCCTTGCAAAGTTAGGTAGGTACTTTATTCAACGCCCTGAGTAGTAGGGGAGAGGACACTGAAAGCCCCCATATTCATAGTGACGTTGTTGCGTCTGCTACAGGCTGGATGCCACCGTCGGATTCGAAGCTTTTCATTGATGAAATCGAACGTCGTTGACTCGTTGATGGGCGAAGATCTGGAATTGGCTCGTCTACGAAGTGTGCGTCCATCGCTGCGCCGTGGGGAAAGACCACTTTTTTGTTGTACAATTCGACGGAAGAATTAGGAAAGACATGATGATAGAACACGATGTCCTGAAGCCAAAATCGATGAGTTCGTTGTGTTGTTGATGGTGATGAATTGACAATGTTGTCGAAACAGAGTGAATATAAAGGACGTAGGTAGGTAGGCAGAAACTTCTTGTTGGCGAAAGCTTCCATGCTTGGAAGTTCAGAGTTGGCATTCGGGTGAATAGGTAGGTACTCCGTAGTTTTACTCGAGATGCTAGATAGCATTCTCCTTGTCAAATTCTTGCATGATTCAACAGGAGTCACTGTTGCCGAAGCCTAGATCGCGGCATAGAGAGTGACAAATTGTCAACCGTAACACGCTGCCATCAGAATTGCAATGATATAGTGAATTGTTCGTGACCCAGTTCCATTCTGGGATAGAAAGCAAATCAACGTTTGATCCTGAATATTTAGCTATAGGTGTAAGACAGTGCTTATTTACCTGGACCAAGATGGATGAGGGTATGGCCGCAGTATCTTAGGCCAGGAGTGCAGCTAGAAGCATGGGCTACATGGCTGAAAGCAGCGAATGCGGTGACAAAGGTAGATATAATCTTGGCCATTGTGAAAGGCTCTCTAAGTTTCTCGTAAGTCTACGTGTATTGAACCAATCTGTGAGGGTGCAAGGTAAAGGCAAGTACTGCAATAAGAGGAGAACGCAAGGGCCTTTTATAGCTGAGTAGTAACTGTTGAAGCTTCGTAATCGATACCCTCCTTTGCGTTTCAAGGTTTCAAACTAAGGCCTTGGGCCTTGGCCCTTGGCCCTTGGCCCTTGGCCCTTGGGTAAGCTATATTTTACATCAAGTCTCAGTACTCCGTATGTACCTAGAAGTTTGCATCAGCAGGCAAGAGCACGTAGCATTTGATGCGATTATGACGCAATGATTCCAGCCTTCCAGTGGATGTACATATGTACCTACCTATGAGGTATATAGATACCTACCTACATAGAGGTAGGTATGTACTCGTGTCAGAGTCCCACTCTACTTTCTGATTTCGAATGCTCTCACGGTCTCGGGACTCGGGAGCAGCCGAATGGCAATTCCTCGCCGGGCGAGACGCGGATGATCTTGTGATGGATAGATAGCCTTGGGATCTCTGTCGGGACATGAGGACAATGATCGTAGATTAGAGTCAGTGTAGTTGATCCACTCCTTTGAATTTCAACATCTCGAGAGGGAGTCTAAGTCCTGAGGCTTCTATAGAAGGTATACCGGGTATACTATATCAGTCTTAGTCCTGAAATCCGGATGAAAACTTTGCATTAAAGAACCCGAAGCAAACGGTGCCTTTCGAAACTGGTAGGTAGTAGTTGTAGGAGGGGCTTGCATGAGGTACCTACCTATTGAGACTTCTTGGCGGGCTCGCCAAGGGCCCATGGGCGGGCCATGTAGCATGGCTGCCAGCTGGTGATGCCAAGCGGCGTGCACTCGATGGCGGCTTGGTTTGAAGATTTTGGGGCCGGTGCCAGCGAATCTTGCAGGCAGGGTACTATCCGGTGGAGGAAGAACAGGTCAACCAGGTTCCAAAACTGGCGCCGATGTGTCAAGGCCACGGTTCCCGCATAGGTACCTACGATGCTTGAATCGTTGCCTCAACTGACTTGTCGGACTCGCTCGGCCTCGAAGGGGTTCGAGACTCGGTGAGCACTGTTTGTTTGATCCTTGGATGATTTGAAGGCTTGGGCTTCCCTGAACCTTGCATGCAAATGAAGTTTCCGCTGACGAAGTGGATAGGCGATTCGGTCACGACGCGACGGTGAATTGCATTGGCATGCCCGTTGCTGCCATGGCTTTTGTTGCGGGATAATTCTCCATGACCACAGGTGACAGCCCCCGAGCCTTGAGGAACACCATGATGCAAAACTCTTTGCGTGGAAGAGAGCAAGTGAGGAAATCTGTATCAGAAATAGCTGCCGTGCTGCCAGCGCCAGTAAACAGCACGTTTGAAATTGTGCTTCAAGCTCCGATGACTACATTACGAGATTGCTCCCATGATTGTCCCTGTCCCGCCTGAAGGGCTCAATATGTCGTCTTTAGTCTTTGAATTAGGTACTCCCCGCTCTTGACCCTTTTGTACTTCTTATCCTGCTCAGTTACGTATGTCCCTGGCAGAGTTTCAATGAAGCTATCCAAGTTGGCATTGCAAAAGTACCTATTGTTTTGAGAGCCAGGAAGTCAGCGTGCTGGATGGGTAAGGGGCAGGTAAACAGCGAAAAGAAAGTCGGATACGTACGCAATACTATATCGGGCCGGGTGCTCATCGTCCTGGCTCGGCGGCTCAACCACACGATGCATGGTGCTCATGATAGTATCATTACTCCAACGGGATAACAAGTCGCCGGCATTGACCACAATGGTGCCTTCAATGGGCGTCGCGTCGACAAAGTCTCCCGTAGGCGACTTGACCTGCAAGCCACCTTGGCGGTCCTGGAAGAGCAGCGTGATGGAACCATAATCCTGGTTTTTTTCGGAAAAGAGCCATCAGTCAGGAGACCAAGGAATTATCACCAGAAACCTCTATCGCCTTCGCACTCACACTATGCTCCCCGGCCCTCGTCTGCCCTGGATTCAGCTTGAAGACCTCTGCCTTCACCCCAGGATAATGCAGCAGCCTCAAATTATTGTCGCTCGCGTCGATGAATTGATCAAAGAAATCTTGTTCGAGGCCCATACCCAGCGCAATAGCCCGCATCACGTCGACGTGCAGCGCATGACATGTCTTGAAGAAGCCAACCATGTCCTTTCTGAAACCCCTCAAACTAACGTTGTCCCCCTCGTCGGGCCACTGATTCGGAAATTCGGGCTTCGTGTCGCGCCCAATCTCTAGGGATTCCTTTAGATCTGGTGCCGCATTGCGTATCTTGCTCACCTCAGACACGTCGACAAGCTGGCTCACTTTTTCGCGACCGAGAGACGAGTAGCCGCGGTTGGCCTCGGGCGTGGTCCATTGGAGTTTAAGCTTGGTCTCGTCGTCGAGGGCGAAGAAGTTGGCGGATTGGGTAAAGATGCGCTGGAGGACATGAGTGGGAATGGGGTGATTCTTGAGGTAGATGAAGCCAGCGGTCTGGAAGCCGTGGAGAATTTCCTGGGCGGTAGACTGGCGTTCATGGGGGCCTCCGTTAAGAAATCTTGAAAAGTCGATCAGCTAAAGGCCAAAGTAAGTATGGAACAAGTCACCATCTACAGGATTACTTCTTCGATAAGTTGTGGTGCTAAAAAGCGTGTGATTGTCAGGGATTTGTCAGGTTGAGCCGAGGACTTACGGGTATAACAAGACCTTGATTAGCTACAGCTGCGTGAGGAGTCATTTTGCGAGATAACAACGAGGATAGCCTTGAACGCCGGGTTGGAAAGGGGGAGGATAAGGTAGTGAGTCACTTTTTAAATCCATCGCGGCATCGCCACTCCCTCACCGTCGGCCGCCCTATTTGTCATCGGGAACTCGTATCTGGCTTCCCATGCAGAGACACGTGCAGACGGGCTTGTTGTCTTCGTGACATCTTATCTTCATGTATCTAGGTAGTCAATCGGATTCCTGCCCATGTGGTCCCGTTGGCGTGTACGACTGGGTCTGGCCAAGTGGCGGGGGCTGTTTGTGTGGAGAGCCGACAAATGAAGTACATATTCTGTCCACGTATTTATCTGACTGACCACCTAGGAGGTAGTCAGCCAAGAATTCATTCTTCCCTCCGCATGAGCGGTCTAGTGTGATATGGTATGCAGTACATATCTCGGTTCTCGAAACACCGGGCTGAATAGAGAGACACATTGACCAGTCAAGGATTGCCTCCCGCGAACAATCACACCCATCCCCATCTCACTACATTAAGAGCGCAGATCTTGGCCCATCGTTCCTCTAGTTCGCGAGTTTCCGCACTGCCCAGTGCCCAGAATCACACCTAATAGGTACTCCTCAGTTTCAAAGCTGTCGGTCTGAAGAATGCGGAGGCCCTTTTGCAAAACTTCATCATCGTCACATTGACTTCGGACTTTGTCTCTGTTGAACTGAAATTTGTCCACACGTGAAGAAAACAGAATGATTTCATGGATGGAATGCACAACTCCGTCATTTCGCGCGAAGTCATGGGGCCGGATTAGTCGATCCTAGCATAAAGAGATGGGCAGAGAACGTCGATGACCCAAACCTCTAGATACGGGAAGCAGAATGCATCCTAGCTTTCCACAAGCAGCGCCGCTCGAAATGAATGGTCCCGGCGTCGATGCCGCATCGCAAAACTTGAAAGTCTGCAGAGCCCCATGTTGGAAAATCGTGATGAGACCAATGCGTGAATAAATCCAATGCTATACGTGGTTCAAGCAATCGCGGCCGCTACTCATTCGATTCTTGCATCCTCATCATCGACTGCCAACGACGTCTGGGTCCGCGGGTAACGGGCGGTGCTGGGCTTCCGATGAAGACGACTTTCACTGTATTAAATGTACTTGGCGGGGGCCATCTTCGCATGCTGCTGGCTCATTGTGATTGGAATACTGCCCTTTCTGGCGGCCGTATTGTGGCCCACGGCGAGCAATTGGTCCTTGAAGGCGAACCTTTGAGGCCTCGCAGCGTATAGGAGGTTTTTAACAAAGCCCAATCTCGGCGCGGTCGTTGATTGTGAAGCCAGGTCTAGAGACCACGAAAGATGTCACCAGCTGCCATAGACTCATGTTGGTCCCGATCCGCCCCTGACGGCCGATAAAGAGCATCAATACGGGAGTGACAACTGAAAGCCAGCAGCCCCTTTTCACAATCGTCGGCCAAAGATCCATATTCCCGGACTGGAAAAGCATCCGAATCGACTGTGTCAGTGCTTTCTTGCAATCCCGCCACCCGTCATAACTAGTTGCAAGCGAGCGAAAACAATAGACGGCAAGGACTCCATACCTAGGCCACGGACGTTTCGCTCTGATACTTCATCTCCGCGTCATATATCCTCTGCCGAGCATGCAAAACGCGTTGTTCAGCCTCTTGAAGAACATCCGCGGACGTATCCTCCCCGCTATGCAAGGTCCTCACCGCCTGTACAGCACGAAGCTTATCACAAACAAGCTCCCAGTACTGCTTGTCTGCGTGCGCGCCAGCGATGTAATCCCCCGGAACGTTGACAATGCCGTTGGCGGGCCCCGTTGACTTCCCCTTCTTGACCGAGGAGCCAAGTGCCGTCTTCATATTCTCCTTGGCAAGCTTCCGCCTTGCTTTCTCGTCTCTCTTATCCTTGAGCCGCCGTCGAGCTTCGGCTAGATCCTCCATCTCCTGCGCAGCGTGAGCCTGTCGTCTCAATTCCTCATCTCGCATGCGCTGCTCTTCCGCAAGCCTTTCTCGCTCTTTTTCCAGTCCGATCCGGTCGGTCTGCTCCTTATCCATTCTCGCCCTCCTGGCGGCGTCTTCTCGCGCCTCGAGCTCATCTGCGAACTTCTGCCGCTCCTTGTCCATGACATCGCGCTCCTGCCTCCGCAGCAGCTTGGCTTTGATGGCCTGATCGTATACGGCGCGGGCGCTGGGCTCCGACAGGATGTCTCGGGCTCGCTCAAACTTTTCCCACGTTTGGGCGTCGAATTTAGCGCCTGCCTTGTCGGGATGGTGCTTGAGAGATGCCTTTCTCCATGCGCGGTGAATATCCTCTTTGGGGGTGAGGGCGTCGACGCCCAGAAGCTCGTAGAGATCGACATTCTGTTCGGCGTATTCTCCTGCGAGGCGCACGAGGTCCTTGTTGTCTTGACTCATTTTGGCGTTGTGCTACCGACTTCGTTGTGGGATCTGTAGAGGTACAAGGTCTGCAGAGAAAAAGAGCGAATTCTGTTTGAGAGCCGGTATCTCCAGATCCAGAAGTCCGATCAGGACTGAGGTAGACAGCAGACGTTCAAACTTGAAACTTGAAAGTGATCCTGTTTTAGTGTGGTTGGAAACCGGTGTTTTGGTTCGCGAAGTTGACATGGCATGCCCGCAAATCAGAATGGGGGACCGACTCCAAGCGACCCACATGTTCAGAGAGGTACATAGGTACCTCTTAAGGTAGCCGCCCTTGGAAATTCGTCACGTCACGGAGAGCAAGATTTCTGAAATTGTTTAAATATTTCTGCTTACTTGTGACTATGCATTGTCTCTAAGCTTTTCAATTTCTTGGCTCTTTCTTCGGTGTTAGAAAAGGGAAAGAGAGAAAACATGCGATTCCTTCAACCATCCGTTAGATGCTATTGCTCGTTTGCAAACAGAAACCGAACCTCCCGAGACTTGAGTCTCGCTTTTAGCATTCAAAAGAATAGCTTTGCGTCTTTAGATACGTCAGCGATCCACGCCAATATCGCCGAGTACGACACCAAACGACATAGCCAATGCTAATGCATGTATGGCGATATACCCTGTTGTGACAATCTCCTCGATCGCTCAGACCGACTCCGCCTCTTGCTCCTACTTCCTCTACTTGCTCTCCTCGCGGCATATTCGAAGACATTGGGCGTCCCACCCGTCAATTCGAGCAAATAGCGCTCATACGGACCCAATGACTCTTCCATCATGACTCTCTGTCCGGGTGCATTCCGCGCCGCTCCAACATATCGCCAAATCCAGCCGCCGCGACATGGCCGCTCGTAACCACGGCCATATGGCCTCCCGTCAGTGTGCCACTCTTCATCGTCCATTTCAAATATCGCACGCTTCAGTTTCCAGTCCGCGAGAGCGGCACACGTCCATATTTCCCTGTCGTTGAGGCCCAGACCCTGACATGCTAATCGGACTCGCACAGAGCTATGGACTCGCTCGTTCGTATCCTGTAGGAATTTGTCCTTGTTCTGGGATGTCTTGGGGTCGACTTGTCTGTACATGCCTGGTGTGCGATTCGTGTCTCCAGAGATGGAGAAGAGGAACCCGGAGGCCTTTTGGATGGCACCCAGTGACCACGGCCGAAAAGGTCTGTTCCTTTCGTATATCGCGTCGGAGGCCCATTGAACATACTTTCTTCGTCTGTTCTTCTTCTTCTTCTTCTTCTTCTCTGCGCCGGACTGCGGGTCGCCAAACTCGTAAAAGTCATCGGTGTGCTCAATTATGCGCTTCAGTGAAGGTAAGTCGAATTCCACGCCGATACTCGCGAATTGATCCATCATCCCTGGGTATGGCCAGCTAGTAGTCAGTTGGCCGGCACTTAAGGGGCGCCTCGATGATGGCGTTTTCTCCGGAAACTTCTTACAGGCCAAAGAGCAATTCGCGATCCCCTGATCATCCCATCCTCCCCCGCAGTTCCCGTGGTTTCCCGGGAACCAGACTTGGCGCAAGTCCGTATGGAGCCTATCCCTCCTGGGCCTTTCCCATACAGCAGGACTAAACGAAGCTCTAGTCTCGTCGAGAGCGAGAGCTTGAAACGCGTGCTCGATACGATCAGATAAGGCCGTGTCATGCCACATGTATGTTCACAGAACGTCAGCTGGTTCTTGTCGTGGTTGAGGGTTGAGAAAAAAAACACGGGGAGACTTATTCGTCGTTGGACGGCCGGACACCAAGCTTCTCCAGCCAAGGTATCTTGGGAATACCGAGCGATCCCACCGTATCCCAGACTCCAATCGCCTTGACTGTGATGAGCTGATTCGTGTTCTGGTAGACGCGTGTCAGGCCCAGCTTTTCCAGTCGGACGCGATACTCGCCATCCGCGGCCGGGCCCTTGGGCTTGTTTCTGAAAGGAATATCTGGGAAGGGGTCCTCGTAGTCGTACTTTTGCCAGTTCTGCATATCCTTGAAGATGGGATAGAAATGCTCAATGCCTTCTCTGGTCAAAAGTCCCAATTTGCCAATCATGCCGGCCACAGATCTTGCCGTAAATGCGCCGCGGGAGAACCCAACGAGGATGATTTCATCGCCATCTACAAAGTTGGCGCACAGGTAAAGATAGACTTCTCGGACACGCTTTTAGGAATAGGATTGGTCAGCCGGTGTGATGCACCTGAAATGTACATGACCAACTTTGTTCTCCTTGATTGTTCCCGCAAACCCACTGGCAATAAAAACTCGTTACTCACCTCGCCCAGGCCAGCACCAAATGCTCCCCCCGTGATGCTATCAAGTGCATTGCTACCACTCCCAACGCCGGATTCGTACGAAATAATTTGCAGGGTTCCATCGGCGCATCGGCGTTTAAAGCAGCGCGATATGCGTGTCACATTGGAAGGAATCTGCAAGGTACCCTTTTTGCCAAACAGACGCGTCCTTGCAAACCCGTAGTCGCTGTTCATCCAGGTGCCGTCGCAGCAGACAATCAGCCGTTTCCGCTGACGTGATGCAGCGACGTAATTGATCGTCATGCTCGACTGGAGGCCTGGGAGTCTGGGACACGGACCGAACTAATAATAATCTTACGGATCGGGCTTCCGAGTCACGCCTTGCCGAAGTGTGACGCTGGTCGGGGAATATTTTGATGTTTGGTGATGCTCGTGGGTGTCTATCATATTTGGTGTTGTCTACAGTCTGGTAGAATCAACACAACGTTAAGCTCTCAATGTACAATGCTGTTCCCAGTCCGAGTCAGACAGCATGAATAGGCGCCAGCGCGCGCCGCTGGGCAGAATTGCGGTGTAAGTGACCTACGCCAGGGACCTTGAATCCTCTTGAGTCTTGACTCTTTGAAGAACGGTTGGGGAGTGCCTCGCAATGCGCCTTTGGAATCGCCTCACAAGTTCACAACCGAGTTGACCCGGCCAACGGTGCTCCAATTCAAGCCTTCCGTCAACACCCGTCCGCAAGACAGCTACACAGACACAGACACAAGGCCTGGGTAAGACACGCAAAGCTGGTCGGGACTCGGGAGGTATGTAGGTAGGTATTGTCGCAGCGCGGGGCCGAGACAGCTTCTGTCCGACGTACGTCCACAATGCAGCCACGTTCGAAAGCAAAGCGATGCGGGCCCTTGCGGATTCCCCGGACAATGTGAATCGGCCCCCCCGCCAGCGGTTGCCAGTGAGCACGGAGACGGATGTCCGCGACTCGCGAGGCTAACCGGACATGGGAGGGAGCTTTAGAGTTTCCAGTGGCCGGATTGCCCTTTGCCGACGAATCGTAGAGGTAGGTAGTTTTGCAAAGTTGTGATATGTATGATAGGGCCTCCATTGAGATAGAGAGCAATCATGTGTCAAGGAACACAACGGCTGCACGCTTTTGATTGAGTCACTCGCCAACGTTGAATCATCGTGAAGAGTTGTGGCCTCATGAGACACGGCTACCTATGTAACAAGCACGTGTCCGCAATGATATGCATACGACTATGTTTATTTGTCAGAGCGAGTAAGTGCATCACGGGATTACATCACGCAACAGTATTGATGATCACAGCTCCTTCCTCACGCCGCCAATCCGCTCCTCAACCACGCCGGCACAAACGCCTTCACCTTGACACTGCTCTTATTCTCCTCCTCGCCCCATTCCAGCATAAATTCATCCTCCTGCTTGTACATAGCGGCCGCCTGCTCCCCCGGAAGAGCCACATCTGTCATTATCTCCAGCCGACACAGAGCCAAGCCGATATTGCCCACCCCCGTTAACCACTTCCCCGCACTTCGGCCTCTCTTGCCATACCGACCGATACTCGTCTCACCGGGAATCATGTCCGCGGTCAGCGTCTCGGGACCAGCGTAGTCCGGTTCATACAGCAGCGTCTGCGGAGGCGCCTTGTCCGCGTCGTAGATACCGCACGGCAGGATACGCTTCCGCACTACACCACGGTGCTTGGTGCGAATAGTCAATTCTTGCCCCACATAGCATCCCTTGCGGAAGTCAATGCCGTTCATCATATCTATATTACTCTCGAGTGGGAGGGCCTGCTCGCGTAGTATTTCGTCTTGTCCTTCCGGCACGCCGTGCAGGTACCGTCGGATGGTGTAAGCATCCTGCGTGCTGGTTTCGAGATCAATCTCGGGGGTGCGGGAGCCTATCTGAACGATTCGATGACCCAGACCCGGCGCACGGGGGTCTCGCAGAATGATGCGCGATTCGGTGGGTGTGATGTCCGAAAAACCTGCGGGAGAATCATCCCAGGCTTGCCACACGGAGGCTTCGTCGTGGGATAGGGCTCGGACGGTGACTTTGGCGCGTAGCTTGTACCGGTTGATGAGTTTGGCGAAGCGCGCCATCTCGCGCGCGTCGGCTTCTATGAGGTATCCATCTTCTTCGGGATGGTGTTGTGTGGAAAGCGCTGAGGGGGCCCGGCCCCGGAAGGGATAGATGAAGAGGTCGTGTACTACGCGGCCTGTCGCGTTCAGGAAACCTGAGTAGAAGGCGTCAGTGCGTGGGAGGCCATCCGGACCAGTGATATTTGCCGTGACAATGCCATGCAGAAACTTGGTTGCGTCGGGGCCAGTCACGGAAAGAAGCTGTCGCGACGTGAGCGCCGCGAGGCCGGCGGACGGCGGTTTTGGAGGTGCAAAGTTGGCGAAATGGCGACTTTGTTGGTGCTGAGGTTGCTGCAGCGGTTGTAAAGGACGCAGTTGGAGGCGTGAGCAGCTGGGACAGAGAGAAGGGCGAGGAGACGCGTGATGTGGGATCACGCGTTGGGGGATACCTCGCATCTCGGCTTAGAATACACCCTTGCAGTGTGGTCAAGAAGTCTGCATATTTTCTGAAGCTTTGATCAATGATCATTGATCACCGATAGGCGGTTTAGATTTGGGTTGTTGTGGGGAATCGTGCGGTCCAATGATTGGCAGCAGGTTTTCCAGCAATCACGTAGGTATGTACATAGGTACATACGGAGTACATAGGTACGTAGGTACTCCGTACATGGTATGTATCAGCGGGGTACCTATGTATCGGAGTTTTCGAACTCGAATGCACGTGTGAAAATACAATATGAAAATACCTACATACTCCGTACATACCATCGTGAATCAGCACCACGGGAAGCTAGGTACGGAGTAGTAGGTGGATAATTACCGAATGTACAGAAATATCACGCGTGCACACATTACAGAAGATTCACTTTACGTTGTGTATGATATTGGTTGGCTACACGTTTTCACAATGCATCTTCACTCACTTCGTGCGAGCAAAAGAATTCCATAGGTCCATAATCACATTAGCATCCTATGCCTGTCTACAAACATTTCTGCGAGACAATTGGCGTGTAAAGATAGTTATTCAACCCATTTTCACTGCGATGACAGCTCATTACCTGCATCTTATTATACCCCGTACCCAAACCCGTATTTACCACATCCAAGCAACCGTGCCCACACGCTGCTCTACTAAAAATATCCCCATCACGGCATCAGCCCTCGCAACTCCATGACGCCTTCTCGTCGCCCCTAGCAATGGCATCATCGATAACTGCAGCAATCTCGAACAATGCCCTGGCGTACCATCGCCACCTGCCGATACGTAAATATGCTTACCCAAGCCCAAGCGCCATGCATGCGCCGCGTGGATGTAGTGGATCTCAGATTTCCCTGGAATGCAGCAACAAACCCAAAAGAAAAAAAAAAACCCCCCAGGAGTCCAGGACCTATCCTCTCGATGGGGCCCGATCCCCAATGCTGCAAAGTCAAAACATGTCGCGATCGAACAATTGTTTCGCGGGGAGGACCCTGTGATCTATCCCGCGGTAATGGAGCCGTTGATCCGATCAATGATGGCCATCTACTGCGTACATACTTTTGTGCGACGACGACGACGACGACGACGGACGGGTCGGATGAGACCTTGCTTGTATCTCCGTGGGAGAAATAAACCTAGGTACCTAGAAGGGGGGGGCGTGTACGGAGAAAGAGAGGAGGTTAGTAAGTTCCGAAACGGCCCCCTGTCGAACCCCCCCCCCCTCGGAGGCTCTGGTCCCGTGACTGCGCAGAGCTCGGCGCAGCGCTCGGAGTTCCTGGGGTTCCTGAACGAGCCGGAGGCTGCGGGTACAGGTACATATGTACCTATGTACGTATGTACTCCGTACTCCGTACCTGGACGGAAAACCAAGTTGTCGAACCGACGAAGCGGCAGCAGCCAGCAGGGAAGCTGTTTGAGTCTTTGACAGGGGCCAGGGCCGCCCAAAATCTGCACAAGGGCCCGTTCCGGCGTATGTACCTTGGTATGTACCTAGATACTCCGTAATTAGTAAGGCCTCAATGGCACGGTATGTACGGAGTACGGAGTACATACATACTTAGAACAGTTTCTTTGCTTTCTTCTTTGATCTCTTTTCTGTTCCCTGTTGGGGTGTTGGGATGTGCTTGTTCGTTTCCATATGGAATATGGACCTACATCATGTACGTAGGTAGGTCACATATCTATCGGTTGCTTTGGTTCGCATGGACCTCATATGGGGGTAGCATTCGATGCGCGATGCATACTCCGTACCTACCTACCTGCCGGACAAGAGTTTCTTTTCTTTATGTATCATCGCGAACGCGATATAGTGGAACGGTTCTATCTTATCTGTTTTTTTTTTTCTTATAACTTTGGCGCAACAAGACAGTGCCTATTGTCCTTCGGCGAAGCTATCATTCCCACTATGATACCAACTGATGGATGAATCCCGTCGCTGAAGCCTGAACACCACTTTGAATTTTCCCACCAAAGCTGAAGCTGATGGGGGAACTGCGGCACCGGCAAAGCATCATTCCCACTCTGATGCTTCACCAACTTGATGGATGGGAAGTAGATTCCCCTCGCTGAAGCCCGAATCCCACTTCCTGGACTTCACCGAACCTGATGGGAACTGCCGACGGAGCAACAACTCCAACGCTGAGTCTGAATCCGACCAACATGAACTCTAAACCCGAAGCATAAGAACATGTACCTACCTAATCGCTTCCCAATCTGCCAGGTATACGGAGTACAAGGCTAAAGAAAAACCTGTGTATGTACCTATGAACAGCAAAAAAAAAAAAATTCCCGGACATCTCCATACTCCGTACGGAGTAGGGCGATCCTAAAAAGCGGATCTCTGTTCAATGTTCGTCCTTTTTTCCTTCTGTCTCCCCCGTCCCTCTCCCGTGGGCCGTGGCCCGTGACCCGTGGACCGTCCATCTCGATGAGGGCCTCAATTGAGGCCAAGCCGCGCTTTTACCCACAAGGAATGAGTCTAAGTCAATTGGGCATTATGCACGCATGATTCACGCATTGAGAAAGTGTATATGCTGGTGGAGACTTGCATGTGTGTAGTACATATGTACAAACTGACCCCTGCGGGCTGCCTCAGCCGCAGAAGTACATGTACATATCAAGGTGATTTAAAGAATTGGAAAAAAGGAAGGAGAAGAAAATGATGGGAGAAGTCAGAAGAGTGAGGCAATGGACGCGGGGTTGAGAAGATCATCACGTTGCATGCACGTTGTAGCTGAAGTTGTGTGTGGTAAATTGTTTCTTTTTAGCCTGTTGGCTGTCTGTCAATTTAGGTACAGATACTCCGCACTTGGCTTAGCCAACCGCTGTCGTCGGGGCTTAGTCCGGAAACGGTACCCATGGTCCCATGGCGATGTGAAAACCCAAATTCCCATTCCGTCGCAGATCTGTTCATATGCTGTGTGCATGACATGAGTGGTGATGTATAGGGAATGATATTAAAAGCAAGAAGAATTTTTTGGTCCTTCAGCAGATGTTCCGGCTCTCGTTCATACATGAAGAAAAAAAAATGGTATCATAAAAGGAAAATGTAGCCTGTCTCCCCACCAAGTGATACAACGCCGATGCTGTGCCCACGCTGTAAAAGAATTGAAATATCGCTGCACAAAATAGATGTAGTCGCAAGAAGAGGCGAGCCTCTAGTATACTGATATAGCGGATATCAGACCATGTGATGCTGGTCGCGAAACATAAAAGTCGGATCCTTGCAACATCTCATGTTCCGTTGTGTGCGACTTGACGTCTTTATGTGTGTACTGCGGCGAATGTTCTGCTGCGGTAGGCAGCGGGGGCATATCATCATCGGAGGACTCTTCCGAATCGTGGTCGAGGCACAGTTCAGGCGGTGAATTGGCATGCGAAAGTGTTCGCACGAGCTCAAGCTGGGCGTAGTCTTCCTGGAGATCGTCGTCGTCCTCATCATCACTCATCATGTCGACTTCCTTGGTGCAGACCGCGATTTGCGTGTGGCTTAGGGCTGGTGTTTGCCGTTGACTAGTCGGGAGGGTAGAGGCAGAGATGGGTATAGAAGCTGTGGTGGATGTAACAACGGGCTTGATCATTTGAACAGAGTCTTCATCGTCCACGTCAGAGTCTGGTTCTGAGCCGGAATCCGAAGCCGAATCATAATCCTCATCGACCTGCTCGACGATTTTATCGGCCCATTGTACATGGCGTTCGTTTGGCGAGCCGGGTCCGCGAACAGACTGATTGAACCACCGCTCCTGCTCGCGCTCGGCATCGACAAGCTCGACCATCAGCGAGTCGAGTAGATTGGCATGGCCGACGAGGAATCGTAGGCGGTGATCTGGTTGGGCAGCCTCGTGGGCGAGCTTGGCCCGGGCCTTGTGAGCCAGGTAATACGTCTGGGTGATGGACATGCTCTTCTTAGACTTGGAAGTAACTCGATTGTAAGTGGAGGATGGAGATGCCGAAGTGTAGTGATGTGGTGGTGTTGCTTTGGTCGTTGAAGTTGATGTCGTCAACATGATTTCTGACAGGAATAGTGTCCCTTTTCAATAAAATGGAGCCAACGGCAGCTAATATTTGTATGTCGCTGTTCGATCTCTTGTGTACTTTTTTCTCTTTCTGTTTTTCCTTGTCTTTCTGCTCCTCTTTTGTTGCTCACAAAATTGCGACGCTAGTGTGGATCGTGAGTGAGTCAAAGAACCCGATTTGCGGGTAGCGTGCAGGGATGACGGAAGTAGTGCGACGGCCCAATGCAAACTGAGCAAGAGAAGTAGGCGGTGGTGACTGGTGAGAACAGGGAAGCAAGTTATATGGCTTGTAATTTGCAAATTTGCAAAGTATGAGTGTGAGTAGGTATGAGTGTTTGAGACTATACTGCGAACGTGCAATGCTCAATGCTCAATGCTTGAATGCTACGCTGTACGTGTGAATGACGATGCTTGGAAGATGCGGCGGACTGAATTTTTGACAATTTCTCGGGAGGGGAGGCACGATAGTTATTCACCTCGATCTGGACGGAGCCAGCCAGTCTAGCAATAGCAGTATCCGCAGCCCGAAAGCAACGGGGATCAACGACGACGCCGATCAACGCCGATGCACCGATGAGCAAAGCCGATGACAACGATGCGAACAAGTGGCATAGGTCTATAAGGTACACCGTACGCCAGCCGCACACGCGCAGCGGCTGGTATGGACGCGGAGTTTGCGTGGGATGCGGCCCCGAGCGAGCAGTGAGCACGACAGCGACCCGGAAATTTAGCAAGAAGTCACAGGAAGCCACGGGAACCGGGGATGGGGGCGTTTGGGGGAGGAAATGGGGTGTGGCATCTGCCTAGTGAGCGGGGCAACCTGACTGGTAGGGAGATTTAACTGGTGGGCCCTCCGCCGAGGTGGGTAAGTGAATCGATCACGGTGGGGCTCCCTCTGGTCGTTGTGGAGGCTTGGCGGCTTAGGCGACGACGGGTTCAGCGCCCGCCTCGTGAGGAAGGCGCCGGGACGCGCTTCAAGCTTGCGCCAAGGACAACGCCGCGCAGCAACCGCTGACAAACTCGGAGCTCCGACACTTTTCAGTCAACGGCTTCGGCAGCAAACGCGTCCACGCTGTCTCCAGAAGCTTGGTCGGACGGTACGTACCTACGGAGTATGTAGTCCACAAAGCTATTATGTTAGGTAGATAGGGTTTGACAGTTTGTACATACATACATTCATGCGCGTGTTCCATTCGAACGCCCGGCTCTTGTTCCAGGGGCGACGCCCCCTCTACATTTTTGTCATATTCGAGTCCATCGCGCACTTCGCACTTCGCCATTCGCCTCGCCCTTGTTCTCAGCACAAGCTAGATATGTATGTCTGTACAAGCTACCCACGTTGTGTAGGTAAGTACCGTGAATCGTGATAAGTCCCTCGGCACGCCGGGACGGGACCAGACGGACTCCTAGAAGCTGTACGGAGAACCAAGTACATACATAAGGCGGACTATGCGGGTGAGCCGAATTGCGAGCACAAAATCGCAGCCATGCTCCTCGTTCGGCAACCGGCTGCAGAAGGGACACCGCGGCAAGCAAGGGGGCGTTGCACAACTTCACGGGCCGCCGTCCTGACTCCTTGGCCCTGCGGAAAGCCACCCAGGTATTTGGTTCGTTGGTCTGCTTGGCATCATCCAAGCCCGCGTCAACGACTCCCGCAGGCTATCGCAGAGTGGCCGTCTTCCCGAACTTGGCAGCGTCAGACGTGGCTTGCGGCGTGGTCTATAGGTACAAATTCACATGCCCTTCTGCCTGGCATCGCCTTTGTTTGTCATACGGTGTCCTTGACCTTGACTCCTTGGCCTCTGAGTCATCAGTTCCGCGGGCCGGTTTCTCCATACAATACGCCTTGAGATGCAAGCCACCATTTGTGTATTCACGCGCACGATTGGAAAGCAAGTCCACGGGCACGAGGTCAACTGCCACCCGTTGTCCCTACCAAGAAAGGAAGGCATTGCGGCACTTTGTATTACACTTTACTACCGGTATTACACTTAACTTTGTATGACACGCATACAATGTAGCACCCAAGCTTGTCATCAATCCTCGACGAGCGCGTTCACTACAATACCGTTTGTTCGTTCAGTTTCATGTATGTATTCGGTTTCAGGCTTCCTTCTTTGAGTACAGATTCGAAAAGTGTTGCATGAATCGCGTTTACCTTGTCATTCTATGAATTTTTTAAATCAAAAAAGCCCCGTTACTCTCTTTGTGCATTTTCTCACAGGTGACAGACCAGATAAGATCAAGCTCCCATCGGGTCGGCATTTTCGCGCATACTCCGTCCACCGACCCACGTGCGGATAGGTAGGTACCTAGGTAGGTACCTAGGTAGGCACTCCGTAAGTTGCCGTGCCGTAACATAACTTAACTGGTCCTGGACCCCGAGTCTCGACGGCTTCAAGTCCGTGTGCACAAGATCGATCAATCAAGAAGAAAGGATGGCACCGCATTGGCCTCTACGGACAATAGATGGGACAATCACCCGGATTGGTGATCAAGCACGTGGAAGGCGAAGGAACACGTATCGATCGTCATGTAAGCAATTCTATCTACCTAGTCATTGCAAGAAAACGAACCTCTTGACTAATCATACAAAATATCGATTAAGAAAAGAGGTCCAATGGACCCAACGGGGACAGCTGGGGACGCCAACTGCCATGTGCAATGGAACAATCCATGAAGGACTGGATAGAGTACCTATGTTATTACATGTAGTACTCCGTATAACAACCACGTCTTGGCAATCAGCATCCATCTACACCAGCAACACCCGCAGCCTCACCAACCTCCCAGTGTTTGCAACACGATGTCCTCACTGCTACACTCCCCTCCCCCATCCTCCTACCGGGAACGAAGCTCAATAGTCGACGTCCCAACTGACTAGCTTCCACGCCCACCATCCGTGCCCTCGCCGCCTTCACTTCACTCTTCTTGCCGCTCCTCCCGCGTCACCGCCTCAACCCCAACAGCGGAAATAAACTTTTTTTCTGTTGCCGCTTTTGCTAGGTAGGTAGGTATGTATGATGAAGGCGCACATTTGGAATTTTTTCTTTCTCCTCCCTTGTTCACTGCTCCATCTTCTCCACCTGGCGCTGGCTTCCCGGATACAACCCCCGGCCACGATACGATACGAAATCCTCAGAAGCCTGGTGGAAACAAGGGAAGGGCCCGGCTTGGACCGCGCTGCCGCGGAGTCCGGACGACGACAACGACCCGACGATATGGGTCGTTGCGAGCTCGGGAAATATGTATACGTATACATACATATGCACATACATACATACCTCCTCTCCTAACTTGTGTACCGATCACCGAATCGGCCCGGAGATACACACAATAATGGAGCAACGCTGCATGGAGAACAATCAGCTATAGGTACCTAAGCTGGGGAATTGACCAATTTGTTCCCGCTATCCAGCCACTGACACCATCAATGGCTTTCTTCTTGAGGACCCCTCCCTCGACTATTAGCCTCGTCCTGGTGCTAGGAAGACCCCTTTTTTTTGGGGCAAGAAAGGAAAAAAAAAAAAAAAAACAGAAAAAAAAGGCAATGACGTCTTTGAGACCCTGAGAAAAGGAACAAAAAGAGAGAACCGTGGGTGGATATGACGTGGATAGTATGACGTAGATTGTGGGCTTGTGTCGCGATGGTAGAAAAGAAAGTGTCGTGTTCGATGCACGGAGGACGATCTTTGCACAGGACAGGCACAGACAGGGTGGAATGGAGGAAGGTTTGGCACAAGCTGTCTTGTTCTGGTGTGTAGATTGCTGGGCTATCTGCACGATTGGGTGCCGTCACCGTTGGGGAAGCCATCGTCGTGGATCATCACCAAGTATTTTACGGGCGTACTCGGTCGGTGCAGTCTGACGGGGAGGATAATGATGGAGACGTGTTAGAGCTAGGTAGCACTGTGCAGGTAAAGTGATCATGGCTCAAGGTACTCCGTACGTTTTACATTGTTGACATGATGAAGATTTATGGCTACCTAATGTATATGTCTGGAAACGAAGGCAGTGCCAATGTTGTTCTTTTCCCTGCCACAGGGTCCTCGAGGACCAATCTCATTGCCAAAAATGCAGAACTATTTCACCAAAATCCTCCCCGACGCAATATCTCTTGTCGTGTTCCTCCTAGTAGGCGTCCAGAGCTCACGCAGTACATGCGTCAGTGTCAAGGACGTCATTAACAATACATAACAATACATAGATAGAGATATGTATGAGGTGTGGCATTGAGGCATTCATGTCAAGATATGAGTAGGTAGCTCATCTATTGCTATGCCTTTATATTCCCGAGTTTGCCCCAAAAGGGAGAGCCTAGCTTCGTTTCAACGTCCTCCGCGTCCTTCGCCCCTATTCTCCTACCAAGTTCCCTTCTTCGCCCACATCACTCCGTCCGCAGCTTCAACTTTGTGCGCCTCCGCTTCCCACCCACCTCCCTATTCTCCTCAACCTCCAACAACGCCTCCCTCTTCTTCTCGCTCACCACCTTGAGCGCATCACGAAGCACTCTCGTCTCCAGATTAACACCTTCCTCCTCCCAAACATCCATCTGTCTCCCCACGCGGCGTTCAATAGCGAGCACGAGCTCCACGTCTCGCTGCCCAACAAACGTGGCAGACTCTCCCTTGCGGCCCGCACGAGCGGTACGACCGACTCTGTGGATGTAATCGTCCGGGTCTCGCGGGATATCGTAGTTGACCACCAGGCCCACGGCGGGAATATCCAGACCACGAGCCGCGACATCCGTTGCGACCAAGATACGCGCAGCGGAGGCACGGAACCGTGCTAGATTGTCGATTCGTTGTCTCTGTGGTAGTTTCGAGTGCAGTGATGTGACACGGTGATCTAGAAGACGCAGAAGATGGTGGAGGTAGTCGGCTGTGGATGTACGGTTGCAGAAGATGATGGTAGTCTTGTCCTTGTTGGCCTCTGTGAGGAGAAAGACGTGGAGGTAGTGCTCTTTGTGCGTGATTGGGATTTGAATGTGCGTTTGGTGGAGTGTAGTGGGAATGGCGAGCATTTGTGTGTCGACTTCGCATACGAAAACGGGCTGCTTGCCTGGTGTCTGCGGCATGTCCTTCAAAGACCGAACTTCGGGTGTGATTGTTGCCGTGAATAGGAGCGTTTGTCTATTCGCAGCCGGTGGCAGCACCGAGAGGCATTCCTCGACATCGGGAAGCATGCTACCAGGACCGGCAGCGTGGAGCAGCCGATCAGCTTCGTCGAGTACAACGAACCGGACCCGTCGTAGGCCGCATATTGTGTCTTCTCCCGAGGTCCGAATGTGGTCTGCCAGTCGGCCAGGCGTTGCAATCACTACATGTGGTCGCTGTGCCAGGGCTATGGCCTGGGGTCGCATGTCAGAACCTCCCGTGACCAGGATGACTTTCAAGCTCTGAGGTGACGAAATCGCCTTGAACTGCTCATAGATCTGTAGCGCGAGTTCTCTCGTCGGCGTGAGAACGACACCAAAGATGGCACTGGGATCCTCGGCCCATTTCTGCAGTATAGGAACGGCGAAGGCGACTGTCTTTCCGGAGCCCGTTCTGCTGCCTCCGATGCAGTCTCTTCCCTTCAGAATTTCAGGTATACAGCCCTTTTGAATGCCCGTCGGTCGTTTGATGGCCATATTGGCAAGAGATTGTACGAGCCATGGGCGAACCTGCAGAGACGAGAAACTAGTATTTGGGTCTGTGGGGGCGAGGATTCGATTCTGCGGTTGCACGTCTATCTGCGGCCTTTTTCGGCCGTCTGCTGCGCCATCTACGGCTCGCCTCACCCGAGAGGGGGCCTTGATGGTGGATAAAATGGCCTGCAGGTGCTCTTGGTCGCTTTCGCTCTCGTTTTCGTCGTTCGCATCACCTGCGTCGTTGGTATCTGACGAGGCGTGGCTGACTGGAGGGGATGTGCGGCGTCTTTTTCTCGAAGCTGGGCTGTCTAGGTAATCAGACTCCGCGGAGGAATCTACGTCAGAGACGTGATCAGCCGCATCTGGCGTGGCGACTAATTTCTTTGCTGAAGAGGATCGCATGTCGCTCGGTTTGCGGCGCAGATCGTACGTGGACTGCAAGTAAATGTCGTTGAAGCTGACCTGCATGGAAAAAAAAGTGAAGAAAAAAGTTTACTCCGTAGATGTCGATACATACTAAGTGGGGCGGCACCCGCTGCGCTGCTGCGGCAGTGCGGCGCCTGTCATTCAGCGGAGCCAGTCGGGCTGAGACCCTCGAGCGACGACGAGGTTAATAAATGTCGCGACTCGCGTGGACGTTGCCCATACGGAGTATGTATGTACATCTACATGTACATATGTACATAGATAGAATACAGAATACCTCATAGAGCACGGAGTATATATGTACCTTACTAATTATGTATGATATACTCCGTATGCAGGTCAGCATATGAAGCTAAAAAAATGCCGTGACGCGAAGCTGTGCCACTGCGCGCCAAGAATAGGCAAAAGTGAAATGCGTGAAAAAGTAGGTCACCTGATGCGTGAAAAAACGTAGATACCGACCAATGGGAAGAGGAGTTGGCAGGAAGGCTCCACACCATACCCTCATATGTGAACTGAAAACTCGAGCATAAAGAGGCAAACACGAAATGTGCGCCTCCGCTACGCGTCGCCGCACGATTTCTTCAGTTTTGCCTAATCAAAGCATCGCTCTGTACTACATGCATAACGTGCGGCGTTACCCTGACTGGAGGCTGAAATAGACGCGCGCTTACACACAGCGGAAATGGCTTGATGGCTTTGCGGCATTGGCCAACGATTGATGAGCTGCGATTAAGCATGCTGAACGCGGCATTTGTGCTCCTGTGTCCACTGTCCACTGTCAGCAGTCCATCCATAGAGGTTATGTATCCCTACTCCCTAGTCGCGACTTCTTGAAGCATTAACGATAAATGCAACTGAATGAAACGTGCCACGGGTTGCTCAGAAAGGTGGTTATGTAACTTTATTTACTGAACACAATGTCGATGCAGCAGCGAACACGAATCCACTGAGAGCCAGGGTCACTCCTCCGCTTGGCGTCAGCCGAATTTTGGGCGTTAGGACTTATTTGGACTCGGGAGAGAAAGGGATGGTTACGCCAATCGTTCGAGTGAGCACGGGGCTGCGCATGCAGGCATCGCGATTGCGGCGCGGGTGGACAACAAGTATGTAACATCATCGCAGCCATCACCAGCACCATTCTTCACTTGTTCTAAACAAACCCGAAGTACATAGGCACCCGCCAAGACTCATTGGCCAAGGCTTGTCAGCCCAGCGGCAGCAGTGTACCAAGGGTCCTAGTCTCCTAGACAGATCTGGTCTCTCTACGATTACGGTTGTCCCGGTACATATGTACTACCTAGGTAGGTACGTAGGTATGTAGGTATGTAGGAGGTAGGCAAGTACCTAGGGTCCTAGCCAAGTGAAGGCACGAGGAGGAGGGGGTTGAGGAGGGTTGAGGTTTCAATGCATCTTGCATGCATCGGATCTGGCTGGACGGGGTTCGGACTCCGCATACCGCCCCGTCGATCCCGTTCCAGCCTCCAGGCCGCCATGTCGCCCTCTTCGAGGCATGCATGCGAGACGAGTGACAATGCGTCAAAGTCTCTCAATGATCATCGGTGTCCCCTCTCCGGCCCGGGGAACGATGCGGACTGCAGAGATAGTCGAGCACGGCAGTGTGTCTGAAGCTGGCCCATGGACAACAGGGACATGGAAGTTGGAAGTGCAAGTCACGACGTAGACTTGGAACTGGGGAGGACAAAGAATGAGCAGAACGGGCAGGCGTCGACTTGTGCTTCACATTGACTCACGACTCACGACTCACCACTCACGACTCACCACTCACGACTCACGAGTCACTACAGAGCTTCCAGAGCAGAGGATGCCAGACATGGTCGCCATTGTGTCGGACGCGTCGTGAGTTCGGTGTCCTCGGACGTCGGTACCTGAGGATGAGCCTCTCTCCAAGGGCATCGGGCATATATAATCCGAATCTCTGTGAATGACTCCTTGGAGTCCTCGAATGCCCTTCCGAGTGCCTTCCGAACATCTCCGTCCTCCATCTTGTTGCCAAGACGGCTTGTGGGCGGGTCGTACCTGCCAGTCCAACTGCGCTGTTCGTCATCTGGATTCTGAGCTGCCAGTCCCGCCGCCAGTCCCGAGTCCCCGACTCCCGGTCCAGTGCGACTTCCAGCCCCAGCTCCAGCGAGAGAGCCGCCTTCTCCCGCGCGACCCCACGCAGCCTGACGGGAACAATACCAACTCCAGACCAGTCCGCCAATTTGCATATTTCCATGGCCTCTCTGTTTCTTTGTCCCCCGCCTCATCCGCAGGCATTCTGGATCTGCCGCCGTCCTTGTTCGACACTTCCATAGGTTCTGCTTCCTTTTCTCCTTCACATCCTTCCCAACCGGACCCTTGTTCATAGTCGCGCTTGACTTTCCCGACGTCCGGCGTTCCACTTCCACTTCCGCTGCTCGGTCTCAGCCAACTACATACTCACTATCGTCACCGCTGCGAAGCCTCTCTCGGTGCCGATTCTGGGCCCCGAGCTTTTCTGGCCCCTGCGCCAGCATTTCGACGTGCTGCGTTTCAAGACACGAATAGGAAATACTTAAGTCGACAACCGAACGGTCCTTCTTGGCTTCACTATAATCCGCCCCGAACCACTCGGCTGGCTGTCTATCGCCTCTCGCACGACTCCCTTCGCAACGGCATCCGACGTGTCAGCATTCCGTCCAAAGCCTATAAATACCCGGCTACCTTGGCTATTCAGCATTGTAGCCATGACGGACACATCTACTTGCCAGCCGCAAGGCTCTGAGCCAGCGGCTCAGGACGTAAGTGCGGCACTTGAGGGCAAATTTTGTGCCAGCGCGGATACGCATTTGATCGGCGCAATAGACTGACTTGTCTTCGTAATCAATAGCCAATACCCTCGACTGTTCCCTCAATAACGCCTGCCCATACTCCGAGCGTCGTTCCCCAGATGTCTTCCCCAGCTCCGATACTACGACCCGCTATACTGGGAGGCCGTTCCGGTGGTCGAACTCCCAGGCTTGGCTTGGCTATACCTCTGTCTCCCAATGTGAAGGCTGTAGGCGGCCAGGCTCCTCAACCGGCTCCATCGAGACCGCCTCTTCCAAAGTTACATTTGGCCACCCCAATGGTCAGCCAAACAGCTTCCTACGAGCGTCATCCGAGGTCACAAGGCACCCAGCCCGGTCAATCGGCCGACGGCGGCAGCGAAAGTAGCACCGCTCACTCCAGATCTGGTAGTTTTGGGCCACTTGATGGTAGAGTGAGCAATCCTACCTCAGCTGGGTCGCAGTTCTCTGCCCTCTCCTTCGCCTCCCAGTTCGGTATACCGGTGACTCGCGCTCAGGGCACACCTGACCCGGTGTCTGCCGTTGGATCTTTGATTTCCGAAAGAAGTGAAGGCGGAGTGTCAATGGAACGGGATGGAAGCCTGCAGGGCTTGGAAGCTTTTGAAAGGCTCAACTTGGAAAAGGCCAGGAATGCGGATGTCGAAGAACTTGACGACGAAGGTTGGAGGATTGCTAGCATGGAGAAGAGGATAGTAGAATTAGGAAACTTGGGCGAAGGAGCCGGTGGCGCCGTCACAAAATGTGTCCTCACCGGCGGTAAAACAGTCTTCGCACTCAAGGTAAGGACGACCCCTTTACTCCCTCTCCCTTACCGACTGGACCGTAATCGTGACATTGCGCAATTTTTGATTTACTAACCCAGTATATTAGATCATCACTACCAATCCAGACCCAGATGTCAAGAAGCAGATCGTTCGAGAATTAGGCTTCAACAAGGAGTGCGCATCTGACCATATTTGTCGATATTACGGTGCCTTTGTGGATCCGTCCACGTCAACCATCTCCATCGCCATGGAGTTCTGTGAGGGCGGCTCTCTGGATAGCATTTACAAGGAAGTGAAGCGGTTAGGCGGTCGCACTGGAGAAAAGGTGTTGGGCAAAATCTCCGAAGGCGTGTTGCGCGGACTCACCTATCTCCATACGCGACGAATTATCCATCGCGACATCAAGCCTTCCAACATCCTGCTGTGCCGGGATGGAGCCGTCAAACTGTGCGACTTTGGGGTTTCTGGTGATTTTGGAACCAAGGGAGAGGCCAATACGTTTATTGGCACAAGCTACTACATGGCCCCCGAGCGAATCACGGGCAAGCCATACACCATTACCTCGGATGTTTGGTCGACGGGCGTAACGCTGCTCGAGGTGGCTCAGCACCGATTTCCTTTCCCTGCCGACGGCACCGAGATGCAGCCTCGCGCAGGTTTGATCGACTTATTGACGTACATTGTCACTCAACCAATTCCACAACTCAAAGATGAACCCGACATGGATGTTATTTGGAGCGACAATTTCAAATATTTCATCGAGTGTTGGTAAGAACCACGACTCCCCAGATAATCTCTCACTCCCAGACACCGGCTCACTGTGCTGACTTTGTGACTCCTATAGCTTAGAGAAGGAGCCGAATCGTCGTGCTAGCCCTTGGAAAATGCTTGACCATCCTTGGATGGTTGAGATGCGAGCCAAGCGGGTCAACATGGTCAAGTACCTTTCCTTTGTTTGGGGTTGGGATGGGGCACAGGCTGCAACATAAAGGCCCGGCCTGTCACCGTTTCCTTGGAGGCGCAACGCGTCATCATATCTTTTTGCCGCGCGACATCAAGTCATCAACGTCATATAATCGATCAGCGGTACGTCGAACGGGGTTGGCTGGCACCCATGAATGATTTTCAGCGAAATGCGGTCATGCATATAGTTGAGAATGTGAGACCCAAGCACGAAACCTTGCAGCGACGAATTTAGCATCCCATTCCATTTGCATTTTCTGTTTTCGTTCTGTTCTTTTTCTCACGATCATTTGCGAGCCAGGCATAGCGCCAAGAAACTTGAAAGAATCATGGCCAAAGCATACATCACATATCTACGAAACGGTCATTCAAACGGAATTCTTGGTCCTACACACAAGGAACACCATTGTTGATGCATCAAGTTGGGGGACTCTCATTGGCACAGACTTTCAATCACATCCTACAACCCCTCCCATTTCCATTCCCCTCATTTCTTTTAAGTTTTGTAGCCTTTCTTTCAACTGTTATTCTTGATTTATCGGTAATAGGTCATTATTGGTGGGTTGGATTTTTTCATTCAACTTTGATCAAACCACTTTGTCACTTTTCCTTTTACACTCAGAATTTGAATTGTGAATAGGAGGGAAGCATGCAAGCCGCTGGATGGCAGATGACGTTTGGAAGGACATCTGGGATGGTATTTGATCTCGGTAATATACATAGATGTTCATTCCAATATTTCCATCCAGAAGCAGCGCGCAGATGCACAACAGATGAGAAACTATCCACTCGCCTTCTCGTCGAGGTCCTCGCGGTCACCCATGAGTTCTCTGAGCGCCACGGTAGCGTAGGCGCTACTTGCGAGCTGGAATTTGACTATGACGGCGAGTTTGGTTGGCTCGGGGGCAGCTGCTGGGTTCTCTTCTGCAGTACTAACAGCAGCAGCAGCAGCAGCAGCAGCAGCAGGAGCAGCAGCAGTAGTAGTAGTAGTAATAGCACTTTCTTCTCCTTGGTGCTCAATCTCGGTCGTGCTGCTTGTGGCGGCTATCTCATCGTCGTGGACGCTACTTGCCATCCTGGGCTTTTTAACGCCTGCCTCCCCCAGAGGACCCTCCTCGTTGCCAATGCTATCAAGGCGCTTTCGTTTCCCGTCTACTTCCTGGCTGCTGCTGCTGGCCATTCCTTGGTGCTGGTCCTGGCGATTCTTGATGACGTCCAAATCTGTCGGATGCATCTGCTCTGTTTCCTCCGCATACAGCCTGATTTCCACGCTAGGCTCGGACAAAAACTTCTGCATGAGCTTCCTGTACCTCCCGGGCAGGTTGAACTCCCTCCGCAGTCTCCGCATCTTGGTAGGGTCCAAACAGCCGTTTTCTTCACGGCCCATAAATTCTGTGTAGAAGGCTCCGATTTCGTTGTCCGGGTATATAATGTCGTGGCCCGGCGAGGGCAGCACGATGTCGTGGATGGTGTAGTTTCCGGAGGAGGCTTCTTCGGCGGTGAGAGGCCGGGCACGGAGGGGGGCATCCTCGTCGCATTCTTGGAGGGGGTTGATGATTTCGTCGCCGTCTTGATCACGGGTGATGTCCTCGGTGACCGGGCTGGTGGCGGCGTTGGATGGCTGTGGGTGGGCGTCTGCCGCGTCGGGAGAAACGATGACGAGGTCCCCCTTTACTACGTTTGTGCCGTGTAATGTGTAGCGGAGACTGGCTGCGTGGTTCCAGACGAGGGATTGGTATGCGTGGAGATACATGGATCGTAGGCCGCGAGTGATGTGGGTGATGGCGCCGGCAAAGTCCCGTGAGGAGGATTTGCCGGCTCGGGTGAGATGGCGGAGGACGCATGATTCTCCGGCAAACCGCCGCGGGATGAGCCGGGCGGCCCGGTCCAGGTCCTTGCCGGTTTGAAAGAGCATGCAGGCTTGGTGCCGGAGATAGTCGTCTCTCTTGGTGGGCTCGTCGGGCACGTGGCCGGCCTCGGCGCGGGCCGCTATTTCTGCGTCGTACTGCAGGAGGGCGTGGACGGCACCTTCAAAGTCGTCGCAGAGAATAAGCTTGCCGATCTGGTGGGTTCCGACGTCGTGAGTTCCAAAGCGCTGGTGGCCAAAGTAGTTGATCCAGCCGTGGGAAGCCATGTGCGCCATGGCGGAGTCCACGTTGGTCTTCATTCGGGCGAGTCTTTCCAGGGGGGTGGTAGATGGTGCCCCTGCGTCTTCGTCCGACATCTTACAGTTCTTGAGGGTGATGATGAACTCGTTTCCCATGAGCTGGCCCAGGTGAATCGGGTTCTCTGCGTACTCGTAGTCGCCCGTTGCGATGCCCCATAACTTGCCGTTCAGGCCAGCCATGGCTCTCTTGCGCTGGTGCCGCACCGAACAGCGCTGCGTCGTCGACGCTCGGCGATCCTTGGTGCCAGCATATCCAATGGCCTGGGGCTTGATGCGCAACAGTCGCGATATCTGGCTGACTGCGTCCATAGTGTCGCGGTTGTCCTTGTAGAGCGTGAAGTGGACATATTGGCCCACGGGCTCATCATCGGACGGCCCACGACGCCCCCCGCCACGGCTCTTCTTGGCATTCTTGCGCGGGGGGATGTAGCTGGCGAAGATGGCGCCGTCTGGTCCCGTCGTGGTGTCGATGCGAGACTTGAAGATGCGGCGCACCTCGCCGTGAAGTTGGGCCCGCTTGGCTTTGTCGTCGAAAGGTTCCGAGGTAGCTGTCTTGGACAGCTCGCCAGTCGGGCCATTGCCGCCGTTGAAGAGCTGGACAAGATCCTGGGCAAATTTGGGACTGGAGAGATTCTCGAGCGCGGTGACGTCCTCTGGTGCGATTTCTAAGGCGCTGACTTCAACTTGAGGCTTCGTGGTCGGCGCATCTTTGTTTGGGAGCTCCACCTTGGGCGCTTTTGACTCTCCCCGCGTCTGTAGAGACTGAGCCGGCTTACCGCATCTCGCTGACATTTTAGCATGCGTTCTTCTTACTGCTTTACTCCTTCTTATAGTTTAAGACATGTAAAATTACATGTGCACAACTTCAGACTGCAAGATTCCAGCGCCGCCTCTTACCTTATTATCATTCTCGAGACCTATCGTGCGTAGGTGAATGACCGATCCGTTCTCTGCAATTTCGTTGACTTGAAAGTCCGAGAACCTGCGATCCAGTGCCATTAGAAAACATCCAACAACGAGCATGATCGCCACTGATATTCAGCGTGCGAACGTGGGGGGGGGGGGGGTGGCAAG